>JARSSU010005359.1:0-13808 GCA_029619165.1 Eurosta solidaginis | reverse complement strand
TTATTCCAAAATATTCTCAAAATAATCCTTAATATAATCTCAAAATGGATGGTATGAAATTAACATATCCCAGGGAACAATTCTGAAACGGAAGAATTCCGAAAACAATGCCAAGGATTCTCAGGAAATGCTCTAGACATGATTCGCAAATAGTCCCGATGTGATAATTGAAACATTCCCGAAATAGTCCCTACTGCACACTAAATCCCATTGCGAGGCTGGTGGTTTAAAGCTTTAATATATCTGCTGAGTTTTTATAATTTTAGTATTTGTTTTTTTCTCAAACAGGGGGAGCAGTTGATTTGAATACATGTATCCATTTCAATATTTTTTGCGAACTATGTGGCTAGGTTTTATATTTTACAGTCTATGGTACATATTCATATGAGCGTTGGTATTTAAATGACAGCCGCTGTCGACCCATTTATGGGAATAACACAGCTGTCCAATCAAAATATTCATACATACTCACGTATAGAAATCTCTAGGGAATCGGGCGTCAATATTTTACAGGCATTTTCCAGTTTTCTAATTTATTTCATATCCCATGTAAGTACGAATGTATGTATGCTTGTTTATGTATGTGTTCAATTGGCGTGACTGTATCGTAGGTTAATGAATTAAAAATTAAGTACAACAACACTAAAAGCATTGAAAGACAATCTCTTTTGACATTTCGCAAAGGTATGAGTGGATAGTTTCTCCTGATATCCTATGTAACTATGTAAGCACATTAGACAGGGCTACAAACCTTTTCAAAATGAATTGAGCATTTCAATAATTGTAAGTGGTTCCAGTTATTGAAATGCTCAATTAATTTTGAAAATATTTGTAGTCCCTGGCTAATGTGCTTACATAGTGCAACATCCTGTAGTGATAGAGGTACTAGTTTGAGAGTCCCGCTGAAAATCCGTTTCGGTTCAGATATATGTAAATATCGTGTAAGCACGACCGACGTCTACCGAAACAAGATCCTAGGTGAGATTTAAAGAATGATACTTGAATTTACATTATTTCCTTAACATTTTGAGTTAATGACATTTTCAAATTCATATTAATGGTCGTTCCCGTGACGCCAACGGTGGAATTGAATTGAATAATGATAGGCTGCACAAGCTTTACGTATGCGGAGATGAACAAAGTAGAGCTCGGTCATGTTATTTGAATGGATAAGGATGCTCCGGCACCGAAAATATTCTTGACGATACCTAAATTTTGGCATCAGAGCAAGAGAGTTAAGAGAAACAGGTGAACGAAGAATTGACATTCGTTGATTTTCCCAAACGGCGTAACTTTGGGCAATCTCTGCTAACTTCCCATTCAGTTAGAGACATGAAACTCGACAAGTGTCAGAACCCGCGGATAATGCGATACAAAAGAAAATATATTCCGATATGTGGCGCACAAAATTCATGCCACATCTTTTTGTCTATAGATTTTAATTTTATAAATGCCTCGTGATAACAGATTAGGTGGGGCTGGTGATAATAGCCGTATTATGGTTAGTCTTGTGTCAGCAAAAGAGAGGTTTCTAGATTGTGCACTTTAATGCAAGGAGCTTGAACGTTGAGAAGATGGACTTCATTAGATATGTATTTGAGTCTTCAGGGGTTGATGTTATATGCGTTACAGAAACCTGGTTTCTTAAGAGTTTGGAGGATTCTCACTTTAACACTGCCAATTATAAGCTGCTCAGAAATGACAAAACAACAAAAAAAGGAGGAGAAGTGGCTATCTATTCAAGAGAAAACATACATATTAGGCCTATTACCATGTCTGATAGCTTGGGTAGTAATGTGGAATACCTGTTGGCGGAGGTGTACGATAATTCCACAAAATGTCTTATTTCCTAGTCCCTCATAAAAGTATTAGTCTTGATCCATTTTGTGATACTTTATCCTCCTACCTGGTGAACTATGATAACCTTTTTGTTTGTGGTGATTTTAACGTGAATTTTCTTGTAAGGGATATGCATACAGTTAGTTTGCTGGAAGAGATATCGGGTGTCGTGTTTACATATTGTCAATGTGTGTGCTCCTACGAGATATGGTAAAAACAGCTCTCCGAGTTTACTTGACTATTTTATCTCATATGACCCCTCGGCTATTTTGAAATTTCACCAAATTTCCTTTATATCCGACCATGAATTATTGTTCTGTACCCTTGACCTGCCTTTTGGCCAATGTCATACAAGTAATTCATTTACATTTAGAGATTACAATTTCTTGGATCATTACGCATTATTTTCTGATCTGTCTAATGTAAATTGGTGTCAATGTTGGAATCTTATTATAACGAATGAAATGCTTAGTTTCCTGAATAGTGAAATACAAGAAGCTTTTAATAATCATATTCCTGAACGTGTGGTAAAGTCCAAGTCAAAGTCTTCATCCTGTGCGTGGTATAACAGTGCAATTATTGTGGCAATATGAATGAAACGAAACAACGCATACCGGGAATGGAAAAAACATCGCACTGAACCTTGCTGCAACTTATTTAAAGTTGACAGAAATACGGCGACAAAAATTATTCGAGCTCAAAAGCGTGAATATTTCAGGTCTAAGCTTGATTCCTCACTTCCATGCAATACATTGTGGCGTAACTTGAAGAATTTACGTGTATATGGCAAGGAAAATGTCGATTTCAAACTAAGTGCTGATGACCTTAATGATGCTTTCGTCAGAATTCCACAAGTCAGTGTACCCATTGATAATTTTCCAGCTTGTTCAAACGCGTATTACCGGTCACATCGTTTGAATTGTCAGCTGTGTCTGAAAATGATGTCGCGAAATGCCTTGTTAAAATAAAATCCAACGCAGTGGATGGAGATGGGATTTCGCTAAAATTCGTGAAAATTATATTACCTTATATATTGAGTTGTCTTACCCATGTTATTAATCATTGTATCACAACATCATTCTTCCCTGATCTGTGGAAAGATGTTGTATTTAAAAATTTCTTCAAAACAGATATGAAACTTTTAAACAAATTTTAAGTAATTTTCTTATAGCTGGATACCTCCTTGATACGCTAGGTGGTGCAGAACTACATATATTTAGAAATTTTGACTCAAAATTGAAATATTGCAATAGATTTTGAAACGATTTCACTGTGAGATACTTGTTTCATAACCGAAGGATTTTTGTTATAAAATTTTAGGGAATTGCCTTTGCATATTGCTGTTGTTGTTGTATTAATGATAAAGACACGCACCACACGTTTTGGGGTGTGTTACCGATGTTGATGGTCCTTTGCCGGATACAGATCCGGTACGTTCCGGTAACAAAGCACCATAGAGTTACTTGCCCGACCATCTCAGGAACTATTAATATGACCACATTTAACTTTCTAGGCCATACCGACCATTTCCCATTTTTCCCATTTCTCTAAATTCTCGATATCGAAAAGTGGGCGTGGTTATCGTCCGATTTTGTTCATTTTCAACACCAATCTCTTCTGGGTTGAGATTAGCCCTTAAAACGAATTAGGTGAATATATCTCAATATTTAGTCAATTTATCGGTATAACGGACAGGCAGACGGACGGACATGGCTAAATCAATGTTTTTTTTCGATTCTGATGATTTTGATAGATGGAAGTCTATATCTGTCTGGATTCCGTTATTATTCTTTACAGAAAATGCACCCAGAAGTTCTAACAAAAGCAAGAGCTTAAAGAAGGGGCTGTAAAAACAATCCTCGTATAATGAGAGAATTGCGCCAGATTGGCGCACTCAGGCGACCGTTACCGGTAAAGAATAAAAACAACAAACAGTAGAAAACCTGTTATAAATATGAACGTCAAGCCTTCAATATGTGGATCGCAGAGGATAAACCGCCATGAGTTTTGTAATAGTCGGCTATACGGTTTATATTCATTGTTTTAACGGCATAAACTAATCGAGATGGATATAGACTTCTAGGTATATATCAAATGATCTGGGCGAAAAAAGAAATTCCTTTAGCCATGTCTGTCCGTCCGCCCGTCCGTCCGTCTGTTCATAAGCACGATAACTTGAGTGAATTTTGAGGTATCTTGGTGAAATTTGGTTTGTGAGTTCCTGGGCACTCACCTCAGATCGCTATTTAAAATGAACGAAGTCGGACTATCACCACGCCCACTTTTTCGATATCGAAAACTTCGAAAAACCAAAAAAGTGCGAAAATTCATTACCAAAGAAGGATAAAGCGATGAAATTTGGTAGGTGGGCGACCTTATGACGCAGAATAGAAAATTAGTAAAATTTTATACAATGGGAGTGGCACCGCCCGCTTTTAAAATAAGGTAATTTAAAAGTTTTGCAAGCTGTAATTTGGCAGCTGAGTATGTAATGTTCGGTTACACCCGAACTTAGCCTTCCTTACTTGTTTCTTTCTAATTTACTCGTTTTCTATGTATAATAATTTAATATGAAATAACTTGTAAAATAGACAATGTACAAAAATAACAAACTGGTCCTGAAGACAACAAATTAATATTGTTACGAATATTAGCAAAACTAAGAGGTGCTGCTATCTCTAAGCCGATGCTAAGCAGTGACGCGAATTCACATCAATAATTCAATCATTATATATCTACATTATTGTTTCTTAATAATTGCGTCTACACATATGTACCATGTACGTATACGAGCAGCGGAGAGTCAATGCACAAACACTTGCATATATCTGCGATACTCCTGAAAGTATGCAATGAGAAAAGCTATAAAATCGTGCAATTGTAGTTACAGCTGAGAAGTTTGAGAGGTAATGGCAACTAGTGGATTCTGGAAGCGCCTAGAAGATGCGAACGTTTAAATCAGAGAGTAATAAGGCAGCAAATGTAGAGGCGCTGGAATTCAGTTTGAGTTGAGTTATCAAGCAGTTTATATTAACATGCCATCTAGCGTGCCATAGCAGTATTATTTTGAAAGTAGAGTTTCATTTGAGCTATGAATCAGTTTGTGTGTTAAGCCAGCTAGTTGCAAAGTATAAGTGTTATTGTGAAGTACTTTAATAAAGGCCATTTTTCCATTATTCAATATTGGAGTTATTTATTCAACAGTTTAGTGATTCGAACTTAGCAGAAAGGCAAATAAGAGGATTTGCATGTAAAATTCGTTACAATTGGTGTCAGAAGAGGACAACAAGAACATGGCAAAGTTCAGTGAATTGAAGATCCAGCAACTGGAGAAGGAGTTGGAGAGCCGTGGATTGAATACAAGCGGCATTAAATTCGAACTTCAGGCACGGCTACGAGAGGCAATGGAAGCAGAAGGAATTGATGTGGACGAGTATGTCTTTTATCCTGATGGGGACGAGACAACAACAAAAATTGAAGAGAAAAACGAAACATCGCAGACAGTTACGAGCACAGAACTGAACATGATTTTGGCTGCAATATCTGCTCAAACATTGACAATGTCATCTCAACTAAAAGAACAGAAAACGTATATGTCATCTCAACTAGAAGAACAGAAAACGTATATGTCATCACAGATGGAATCCCAAGAGACACGAATAACATACAAGATGGAAACTCAACTGGAAGAACAGAAAACATATATGGCATCCAAGATGGAATCACAGGAGACACTTATTGCAGAAATGTCGTCAGAAATAACATCGAAGATTGAAGCACAAGAAACGCGTATTTCAGAAACGTCGACACAGATTACATCCAAGATGGAAACACAAGAGGAGCGCTTATCATTACAGGTGGCACAAATGTCTTCGCAGTTAGAAGCACAGAATACAAAATTGTACAGCTCTAGGACAAAATGGATGCCGAGATAGAAGCTTTGAGAGGTCGTATACAGGAGTTGCAAATAAATCGCCCAACAGTTTCAGCGAGTAATCCAAAGGTAAATACACCATCCTTTGACGGTTTTGTTCCTTTCCAGGTCTTTAAGCTACAATTTGAGAAGACCGCAACAGTGAACAATTGGAATGCTGAAGATAAAGTTGCTGCATTGTTCGTAGCTTTAAAAGGACCACCTGTGGAAATCTTATAGACCATCCCAGAGTACGAGCGGAACAACTGCGAAACATTGATGAGCGCTTTAGAGAGACGTTACGGAAGCGAGCATGGGAAACAGATATTCCAAATTGAGTTGCAAAACCGCTACCAAAAAGCAAATGAGACATGCAGGTGTTTGCTTCAGTTATTGAAAGATTGGCTCATCTTGCAAATGCGGACGCACCCGTGGAATACACCGAGAGGGTAAAAATACAGAGTTTCATAAATGGCATACGGGACGCCGAAACAAAGCGAGCTACATACGCAAACCCAAAGCCAACATTCGCAGAAACGGTGTCACAAGCTCTGATTAAGGAAACAGCGTCGCTTCTGTGTAAGCCAGTTTTCAAAGCACGCCGTGTGGAAGTAGAAAGGCCAGAGTGGGTAGAGGCAATATTGGAGGCGCTGAAAGGATCGAAAAAGCGGAGTGAAAAAGTTATCAAATGCTTCAAATGCGGGAAGTCCGGTCACATTGCACGTCATTGCGATCTTGGTCCTAATAGTTCCAACAATGTGGGTGGCCGTAAACGCAAAGCTGGAGGAGATGAGCAAGAGCGAGTAAGAGGTAGAGATCGAGAGCTTGATCAAGCTATTGAATGCCCTGTGATATCTGTGTTGCAAATTGGTAGAAAATCGAGCAGTCTTACCATCAGAGGGAATGTGGATAGTAAAGAACGTGTACTGACTGTAGATACGGGCGCATCTCATTCCTTGATCCGATCTGACTTGGTCAACAGGAGAATAAAACCGTTACCTGGAGCAAAGTTGCGTACGGTCACTGGCGAATATAACCAAGTTTGGGGAGAAGTGATATGTGAAGTCTTGATTGGAAAGGTCACGGTTTTACACAAATTCGTTGTGGCGAAGAACGTTGAAGAAGTCATATTGGGAGTGGATTTCTTTGTTGACCATCACATCAAGATCGATATGAAGAGAAGGGTGATGCGTTATTAGAACCAGGATATACCACTTAATTTCAAGTTGGAGAAAGGGTTCAGTAGTAATCGAGTACTGGTGGAGAAGACTCGACAAAAACCACGGAAGTCAAAGGCAAAGGTTAATAGGTCGAATGGACCAAATAAAGCAAAATCAAAAGTACCTGCGAGAGAAACACTGGCATTGACAAAACCTAAAAGACGCAGGAAAACGAAGCAACGAATTTCCGAGAAAGAATGCGAGGGTAGTTTCAAGCCAGAGTGCACTACTGTTGTGAAACGTGGGAACGATACTGATTATGCGAAGCCAATCCGTCAAGCGCAAGCTCTACGAAGTATTTCATTGGCCAAGCTACAGAGTGCGAGGGAACGATCCAGGATAATGAGTAGTAAGACGAAACACAGGTACAACAAGGAAAATAATTTGGAAGGTTTCCGGGAGGGAGATTTGGTACTGCTATACAACCCTTTCCGGCGGAAAGGTGTTCCATCCAAATATCGGTGCAGTTGGGAAGGCATGTACAGAGTTGTGAAGACGATCAGTGATGTCATCTACCGCATACAAGCAATTGGGAAATGACGAAATAGAAGAGTGGTACATTTGGCGATGCTAGCAGCGTATAGATCGGGAGATTTGTCTGATCGGGGCGTTCAGACTTAGGTGGAGGGCAGTGTTACGAATATTAGCAAAACTAAGGGATGCTGCTATCTCTAAGCCGATGCTAAGCAGTGACGCGAATTCACATCAATAATTCAATCATTATATATCTACATTATTGTTTCTTAATAATTGCGTCTACACATATGTACCATGTACGTATACGAGCAGCGGAGAGTCAATGCACAAACACTTGCATATATCTGCGATACTCCTGAAAGTATGCAATGAGAAAAGCTATAAAATCGTGCAATTGTAGTTACAGCTGAGAAGTTTGAGAGCTAATGGCAACTAGTAGATTCTGGAAGCGCCTAGAAGATGCGAACGTTGAAATCAGAGAGTATATAAGGCAGCAAATGTAGAGGCGCTGGAATTCAGTTTGAGTTGAGCTATCAAGCAGTTTCGATTAAGACGCCATCTGGCGAGCCATAGCGGTATTATTTTGAAAGTAGAGTTTCATTTGAGCTATCAATCAGTTTGGTTGTTAAGCCAGCTAGTTGCAAAGTATAAGTGTTATTGTGAAGTACTTTAATAAAGGCCATTTTTCCATTATTCAATATTGGAGTTATTTATTCAACAGTTTAGTGATTCGAACTTAGCAGAAGGGCAAATAAGAGGATTTGCATGTAAAATTCGTTACAATATAATAAACAAATTTTTGTGACATTTTTTAAAGTAACCTAACGCGATCTGTCACAAAATATCAAAGTTGGCTAAGTTGAAATACAAAATGTCGATATTTTGCTTTTGTAATCAATTTCAAATATATTCCAATGATATTAAACTTGTTTCAGCTAAGTTCGTTTAAACAAAGGCAACATATTTAATGTGTGGTTAGTGAAATATTCTAAAGACATAGTTTAAATTTTCTATCCCAAAGCGGAATTTTTCAAAGCAAAACAAGGTGGCTCAACCCGCAGCCAATACCTTGGAGCCCCCAGTGCTCGCCCCCAATGAAAACATACAAGGTGTAACAGGAGCATAGCGACCTCTCTCGAAATAAAATAGTATACAGCCAACTTATATAACAAATAATATAATAACAAAAAAAACTATTCGCCCGTCGATCCACCAAAGCCTGTTTGTGCTTATCACGATCCAAAAGTGAGTTCTTATGCACCTGATTTCTTATGGAGGTGACTTCTTAAGTTCCTGGTAGGCGGGGCCTTCACAATCGGATGTATATTGGGCTGGATAATCAACAGAAACTGTTTGTTTAGCGTACGGAAGATATAAACCTTCAGTCATGATCCCAGCGTTCATATCTCAGTTGCAATAATATTACACACATTTTCCCTATTCGATTCGCCATTTCAGTGCTATTGAGATCTAAAAAATGCAGTTCAATTACGGGTCGTATAACACGATACGGGCCCTGACTATTAGAACACAAAGTGTTTTTGTTGTTGTTATTAAGACGATACGAGAACAAGAATCATCTACAAAAATTCAGCCTCAGTGATTTAAAGATGAAATTGGAAGAGAAGTTCTGGCTTTATCTCCTGGAAGCTCTTATTATTATACATAGGCAAACATAACTGTATTTGTTTTAAATTACGTATGTAAGTGTAAAAATGTTGTTATATTTTCTAAAATACAACATACGTTTAGATGGGTTTGTTTTCTTTAAGTTTGCTTTCAGGAAAGAGCTTTAATTAAAAGTCTATTTATATACTAAAACAATAATACTTCGGCACGTTTTATACTCGCTGATCTAATTAAATTATGTCATTATTTTCTTTCAATTGTTGTGTAGCTTATTTTTAATGCCGAAGGCGTTTTGCATTTGACGTAATATTTATTTATTTATTTATTTATTTATTTGAGTCTTTAAATTTACAAATTTTTACAGACTAGCATAATATTAAGAGTAGAAAGATCTTAAATGACTAATTAGGGTTGCATACGAAGAAGTGCAGTCAACACCTGAAGAACTGAAAAACAAATTGAGATCCGCACAAGCCCTCGCAAAAGGCGCATTTACCGCATAGTTGGTCCTTGCAAAACTAATTTTAAAGGTCTCAAAGTGCCGCAAGTTTCTGCAGGGAACATTGAACTGAATTTTTTCCAGGAGCGATGGACAATCAACAGCTCCAGAAATTAAGCCAATGATAAACGAGCACGATAAGATGGTTCGTCTATTTACAAGCGTACTCAGTTCAATTAAAAGACATCTCGATTCATATGACGGCAAAGGATCAGAAAAATTCAAAGAACGGAGAGCAAAACGTAAAAAAACTTTTTGAACTCTCTCGATACGATTAGAGGGACTAGTATGGTATGGTCTCCAAATTATAGCAGCATACTCCAGTCTCGATCTGACAAAAGAGCAATAAAGAGACTTGAGGGTGTGAGGGTTAGTGAAAGCTGAACAATTTCTACGAATGAACGCTAGCATGGCATAAGACCGAGTAATAACGTAGTTAACTTGGTTAGCGAAACCAAATTTCGCGTCAAAAAATACACCCAAGTCTTTAATTTCCTCAACGGATTCCAGGGCACAGCCCGCAATACTATATGAAGTCCGTAGAACATTAGCCGATTTAGAAAAAGTCACGTGAAAACACTTTTTGATGTTAAGAGTAAGACGATTTAGACAACACCAGTTTTCAACATTGAGGAGGTCCGATTGCAGCCTTTCAGAGTCACGAGAACTCTTTATGGTGGCGAAAATTTTCAAATCGTCTGCATACAACAAGTATTCCGCAAAAGCGAAGCATGAGCCGATATCATTTATAAATAATATAAAAAATAGAGGCCCTAGAATACTTCCTTGCGGGACCCCAGAGGAAGCAATGAAGGGCTGGGACGTGGCGTTGTCTATTTCAACAACGCATTGTCTATTTGAAAGATACGACGCAATCCACTTCAAAAATGTGGAATGAAAACCCAAAGCCAGAAGCTTAGCCAAGAGTATCTGGTGCGAAACCTTGTCGAAAGCCTTTGAAAAGTCAGTGTATATTGTATCAACTTGCAATCTATTATGAAAAGCGGAAAAGCAGTATTCAGAAAAAATAGATAAGTTAGTAACAGTGGACCGTTTTGAAACAAATCCGTGCTGATTATTCGAAATTAGGCCCTTTACTGCAAAGTATATTTTATCATTTACTATAATCTCAAAAAGTTTGGAAACACATGAGAGCTTCGAAATAGGTCTGTAATTACGAACATCATTTTTGTTACCACTCTTGAATATCGGAGAAATTGAAGTTAGCTTCCAGTCATCCACAAATGTCCCAGTGGCCAGAGAGTTGTTGAAGATAATTGAAAGAGGATCAGCCAAACACAAGCAGTTTTTCAACAATATGACAGAAAGACCATCTGAGTCCGTCTTAGTAGACAGCTTAAGCTTCCCAATACCATTAACCACATCCGTAACGGAAACACGCAAAGATCCAAAATTGAGCGCTGAGTTGCTCATGGAAGGCAAACTCGAGTGGACGCGAGTGTCTGGTTCAAAATTAGAACAAAAAAAATTGGCAAAAGATTCGCAGCATCAACTGCATTGATTGCAGATTTGTCGTTGAAAAACACATTACTAGGGACAGATGAGCAGGCCTTTTTTGACTTTATGAAACGCCAAAACGACTTTGAGTTCGACATTATATTACTCTCAAAGCTCAGAACATAATTTCTGTACAAAAACCTATTCAAGCACTTGAATGCCTTTAAATCGTTTTGAAATTTTGAGTAGTGCGCCGAATCTCCAGTTCTTTTATACTGTTTTAAAGATTTGCACTTAACATTCCTAGATGTTTTAGCCTCTTAGTATGCCAGGGCGTCTTATATGTTTTTTTCCTATATATTGGGATATGCTTCAAGCACAACTCATGAACCTTATTTTTGAAGATATGAAAACAAGATGTGACATCATTATCGCGGAATGAATCACACCAATCAATGCTTAATAATATTTCATTAAGATACGACATATCGCAAGCACTAAAGTTGAAATTAATTTCAGGCTTATCTGTAATTTCAGCAAATTCATAAAACTCCAATTCTAGGGAAATAGAAACGTGATGTTTGTCGGTCTGCAGGATTGGTGTGAAGCATTCAGACAATGTGTAGTTAACATTGTTTGAGATGAACACTAAATCTAAAATTCTATTCAGCCTATTATAGAGCCCATTAACTTGTACCAAATCGATACTTAAGAAACTATCAATAAGATGAATTTCGGCTGAAGAGTTAACGTTAGAGGCCGTAAAAGAAGCCGTGTCCTCAATATGAGACCAATTCAAATTACATAAATTAAAATCTCCAAGTACACAAAGATGATTGTCACCCACATTTGATACCAGTGAGAGAACGTTGTCAGCGTGTGCAATATATAAGGCATCTGCACTGTTCGGTGGAATATACGAAGCGCACAAATACAAGATTCCAGAAGAACCATGAACACGTACGCAGAGCTGATCAATGAGTGTATCAGAGTTAGCGAGTGTTACCACGGCCGCCTGGAATTTCCTCCGAACAGCAATGAGAACACCCCCTCCTCTCGAGCAACCTGTTTTAACAAGATCACGGTCCTTACGGAAAACATCATAGAGATGTGGATCAAAGATTTCACTACTAAAAAATTTCTCGTTCAGCCAAGATTCAACAAAAACGAAAATATCATAATCTAATGCAGAACTATACATAAAAACTTCCGAACATTTAGTACGAAGACCAGATACATTTTGAAAGTATATTTTTAGGCAATTAAAATTAGACTTAACATTGGGAATATCTGCAACATCATCAGGAATCCCGTTTTGCACGAACGGAACGAAAAGGCTGCACTTTGACATTCGCAGGCCAGGTTTCTGATTTTAAAATAGTGCCAGATATCTCTTCAGGCACGCCAAGTTTAAAATTTACCCATTTTAAAGTATGCGGATCCACACCTTTCTTTATTAATTTAAAGCAAAGCAGTTGGCTTTTATCGATAGAAATATGTTCGGCAAGGTAGTTCAGAATATTTTCTTCAGTGACAGAATTCAAAAACGAAGAGATATGCAACCATATAATGCGCCTCACAACATTACGTCGTACTACAGCCAAATCAACGTTTGAACTTGTACCAACAACAACTTGCATTGGTTTATCTTGGTTGCTTACTTTCGTTTCTTTGTTCACATTTGTCAACATTTGTATATTTTTCTTTTTTCTCCTATTCTTGCGCTTATTCGTTGTTTTCCACTCAGATTCGCCTTGTGCCGTGGAAGCGTCAGCATCGACGTCAGCTGCAACAGGCGCCGAATTAGCAACATCAGAAAAATTATTCAAACCACTGCTTGGGTCATTAGAATTATCGACAGAGATTTTCGCCATGTACAGGTCTACAGCAGGATATGTAGCAGGAACGCACATACACAGCCCGCTCACTGATGACAATGCTTTGTTGTTCTTGTTCGTGTGGATGCTATTGGCGCTGTGTACTTCTTAGGACCAAACAAAGTTAGTAGCTGCTATCGAAAACAGGTAAAATTTTTTTTCTTAGTATTGACAAAGAAATATACTTATTTACTTTCAAACGAGCACTTAATTACATCTCTACTTTACCCACCCTAACCATATCTTTTGGACAATTTAATTAACAAATGGGTGATGCTTTTTTACGGGGACGATGCTAAAACACGGACTCCAAACGTCGGGGGAGGTATAATAGACGCGTTTGCCTCGCTTCCATAATTCGAATACTTTTTCGCCTTTGACTATATGAAAACAGGATAAACGCGTCTTTTCATTCTCTTTCCACATTTTGGGACGGTTATTGCAGTCGACCTCGGTTTCAAACTGTTTTCCCGCGTGAGAACTTTTGAACGGGTAGAGAGACTTAACTCCCGTGTTTGTGATTCTGTAATACTGACATAACTACGCGTCCCAGATACCCAATTGAAGACTTTTTTATAATTTTCTGAAGACCCACATGGCGTGCACTTAAAATTTCTACTAAATTCGTTAAAAGAAATTTACCATCACAGCACCCATCATCTGATATCACGATCCCTTTTTTGCTTCCGCTGCGTCGCTTTCGACGAAGCACCCCGGTAATTTGACACTTCGTTCAGTGTCAACGCATGTTCCACGCAGGGTCCACTGTTCCACGCTAGTTTGACACTGGACGAAGTGTCAAACTGCCGTGTGTTAGAAAGGGAAAGAAATTGTTTCCATCTCATACATATCATACTTGAACCTGTACAATGATTTCGCTTCATCGTGGTTTCACT
>JARSSU010005358.1:0-25327 GCA_029619165.1 Eurosta solidaginis | reverse complement strand
ACGTATTCTATAGTCTCCCCCCTGGTCCAACGTTATGTAGATATCTCGAAAGGGTCCATTCTTATAACTAAGGCCACTCCCTTTTAAGATACTCATTACGACCTTTCATTGCTACCCATATCGTACAAACAAATTTTAGAGTCACCCCTGGTCCACCTTTATGGCGATATCTCGAAAAGGCGTTCACCTATAAACTAAGGCCCATTCCCTTTTAAATACTCCTATCACCTCGTTTGATACCCATATCGTACAAATCAATTCTAGAGTCACCTGTCACCTTTAGCGATATCTCGAAAAGCGTCCACCTATAGAACTAAGGCCTACTGCCTTTTAAAATACTTATTAACACCTTTCATTTGATACCCATATCGTACAAACAAATTCTAGAGTCAGCCTATATCTCGAAAAGGCGTCCACATAGAACTAAGACCCACGCCTTTTAAAATACTCATTAACACCTTCTTTGATACCCATTTGTACAAACGTATTCTAGAGTCACTCTGGTCCAGGTTATGGCGATATCTCAGAAATGGGTCTACCTCATAGAACTATAAGAGCCACTCCCTTTTAAAATACTCCTATACACCTTCATTTGATTACCCATATCGTACAAACAATTCTAGAGTCAGCCCTGGTCCACCTTTATGGCGATATCTCGAAAGGCGTCCACCTATAGAACTAAGGCCCACTGCGCTTTCTAAATACTCATTAACACCTTTTCATTTGATACCGATAGTCGTACAAACGATTCTAGAGTCCCTCGCTGGTCCACGTTTATGTTACGATATCTCGAAAAGGCATCTACCCATAGAACTAAGGCCACACTCCCTTTGTAAAATACTCATTATCACCTTTCATTGATACCCATATCGTACAAACAAATTCTAGAGTCACCCCTGGTCCACCTTTATGGCGGATATCTCGAAAAGGCGTCCACCTATAGAACTAAGGCCCACGCCCTTATAAAATACTCATTAGCACCTTTCATTTGATACCCATATCGTACAAACAAATTCTAGAGTCACCCGCTGGTCCACCTTTATGGCGATATCTCGAAAAGGCGTCCACCTATAGACTAAGCCCACGCCTTTTAAATACTCATTAGCATCCTTTCAGTTGATACCCATATCGTACAAACGAATTCTAGAGTCAGCCCTGGTCCACCGTTATGGCGATATCCCTAAATGGCGTCCATCTATAGAACTATGGCCCATCCCTCTTAAAATACTCTTTAATACCTTCCATTTGATACACATGTCATACAAACAATTCCAGGGTTACCCTCGGTTCATTTTACTACGAGGTGATTTTTCCTTATTTTTGTCTCCATAGCTCTCAACTGAGTATGTATATGTTCGGGTACACCCGAACTTAGCCTTCCTTACTTGTGTAATCTTTGTCATTTATGATTCAACATACTCATCTATTTATTTATACTGCTTAGTCTTCTTCATAAGCTCTATTTACTTTGCGTTTGCTGATTAATTTTGAAGTGCTTACTTTTATGATTAAATGCGAGACTCGCTTTGAGTTAGTTGGTTTAAGTGTTTTCATCGATGCTGGAAAGTATTGAATATGTTAAGTGAACATACATACATACATTCATACATATAAGATATATACTGTAATCATGCATAAATGGTCAAACAACCCGCAAAGTTGGAAAGAGTTTATCGAAAGGTTCTAGGTACGTTCTTGATACGCGCAGATGACGCACAACACTTGTTGCTATGATTACTGACGAAATCCTAAAAGCAGGCCAAAAACTCGGATTGCACTAATCGTATGGTTGTACAGGTATAAAGAAATCGAATAGATAAGAGACTTCCTTCCATATATCGTAATCATCAGAATCGAAAAAAAAATTGATTAATCCATGTCCGTCCGTTAACACGATAACTTGAGCAAATGTTGAGATATCTTCACCAAATTTGGAATAAACGGGCATATCTGAACCCAGAATGGTATTGTAAATGAACGCAATTGGACGGTAACCACGCCCAATCTTTCGATATCGAAATTAAGAGAAATGGAAAAATAAGATAATACAAAAACAAATACCGCTAAGCAAATAAATTTTGTAGGTGGATTGGTTTAATGACGCCAACACATAAATTTATGGAATATGGGCTTGGCACCACCCACAATAGAAAAAGGATATTTGGAAATTTAACAAGCCGTAAAGTAAAAGCCGTTAAAGATATTACATTGAAATTTGGACAAACACACTATACTTGAACAATTATATAGACTCAGTGAAGATGATGAAAATTGGTTAAAGACCATCGCCCACTTTTCCTGAAGATATAACCTTAACAACTTGCAATAACTCTATGGTATTTAACTACATTTGACTGATATTCTAACTCAGTAGAGGTACGGTTGAGCTCAAGTGCACTGCTGGGTATGGGGTTTCACCCGAACTTAAACTTTCATACTTGTTAAGAATAACTTCTGTATAGTTTCGTGTTATTACTATCTAAATACCGTTTAGTATGTTTTTTTTATAGTTTGGGAACTATTTCAGGATTATTTCAAAATTATCTTGATTTAGATTTTGTTTGCGCATAATTTCGAGACTATTTCTAGATTATTTTTGTACTATCCATTAGATCTCATTTGCATGATATTTCGACATAATTTCAAGATTATTTTGAAGATGGTGTCAAGATTATTACGTTTTATTTTCAGGTTCATTTCTGGGAAACTCTTGGGGTGATTTCGATACTATCATCAGCTCATTTCAAGATAGTTTTATTGATGATTTCGAGATAATATCGGAGCAAAGTCCTGACTATTTCGTGGTCATCTCGAGAACCGCTTTTGAGCGCGTTCTTAACTGTTCAGTCATAGTTTGCTCTGAAATAAGGGCAGCGTTTGAGCTCAGACTCCAGCGCTGTTGGTGCAAATGTGGCTGGCAACTGTCCCGCTCTGCATCAGATTATCACAGACTTATGTTAGAAGATTCTGAGAACAGTTTTTTTATTCTTGATATATTTATTATGCAAATCGAAGTCTCAAATAAACATAGATTAACATCAATTAACTGATGTGCATATGTCATGTTTTGAAATTTTAAATTTTTTTGTTATATGTGTTTCAATAAGTGTCCAGAAAAATGGAGCTGAGACATCAAAGTGGTAACATGACTGTTTGTTTGACCTTTGAGCCTTTTGAGGTGTCAAAAACACTTGCGTCACGCCTTTACTTGAAACGTGTGAGTACGAGCATGGGAACTACTAGAGACGATTTTTTTAAAACCATAACATTTGGTTGTCGGCTGTAGCTCACGTAAAGTTTGCAAAGGGTAAACATTGTGTTTATGACATCAAAAGCTGACGCTGATTTTTTATTCCAATAAATTATATTAATTATTTTGTGTATGGGTATATTTCCTACTTTATATTTTAACATATGTATTTATTTATTTTTATATGCTAACATTAAGGTGTTCCCCTTTCATATAATATAATTTCCGTGTGTATGTAATGGGTTGCAAATTCTATTGAAATTTCGAATGGCGCATCCAAACAAGGTAACCGAAGACGTTGACTTGCACCCATCATGTACGACTCTTTCTCACTAAGGTTTTTCAATTAGAAGAAAATTGTTCTAAGCGGGGTCGCCCCTCGGTAGTGTTTGGCAAGCGCTCCGAGTGTATTTCTGCCATGAAAAGCTCTCAGTGAAAACTCGTCTGCCTTGCAGATGCCGTTCGGAGTCGGCATAAAACATGTAAGTCCCGTCCGGCCAATTTGTAGGGAAAAATCAAGAGGAGCACGATGCAAATTGGAAGAGAAGCAAGCTCGGCCTTAGATCTCTTCGGAGGTTATCGCTTTTTTCATTTTCATCGCTTTTGTTCATTTCACTACTAAAACGGTCAATTACGAATCAACGATTTGTTCGCAGTTGATTCAACATCTTGTTGCGATGGATAAAAACTAACAGAAATTTCGGTTGAATTTACCCGTATTTCGGTGATTTTACCAGTCTTTTTCATTCAGTGTAATGGCTAAAAAGACATATTGACCTAAAGTACGAATAACTCGTTTAAAGCTTTTTAAGAAAAACTACTCCATATCAAAAAAGCAACTTTCGATTGTTATGGATGGTAAAATAAACTTTGCCAATTTTCGCGATTTATTTTGATGTGGTGGTCCACATATGTTCTTTTAATTTGTCTCAATAATATCATGGTAGAAGTAGTCGGAATTGCATTGTCTGGTTATTGTGCAGTAGGCATTTCAGAAAATTCTCTTTTTATTCAATCACATCCTGGTTGTGCTAAAAAAAAATACCTTAATTCTGTTGCAATAAAGAGAAAGGGTCTGATAGGATACTCGCAGAAGCAATAAAACTGACTGCAATTATTATCCTCAAGTGTTTGCAGCATATATAAATAAATGCCTATAAGCCAGGCACTTTCCAAGAAGGTGGCAGATAGCGCATCTTTTGCTTATCCCGAAAAGCAAAGAAGATCTAGACCACTCGTCGTCTTTCTTGCCAAAACGCATGCTGGACACGGCCTTGAATTGATGGAAAGTCTCCTAAGGCAACAAACGATAGCAGCCTGTAAATATGAAGGAGATCTGTCCCATCTGGAGCATGACTTTCGCAGATGCCATAGCCGAGGTCTCAATTGCCGCCCTAGTCGTTGCGGGAACCTTATTGCTGATTAAAGGGTATCAATGAAACTGGTTGATTTCTAGCAAACGCAGCTTATAACTGGCCACCGGTATTTTCTGGAATATCTCAACAAAATTGGCAAAATAGAAAATTCGAACTGTGTATTATGTGGACTTAATACCTAACACTAGGCCATTAGTCCTCGGGCCGTATCATCCATAAGTGGACCTGCAGAAATGATATATGGAATATGGTTAGCAGATACTTGAGGAATATTCTGCGCAAGAAACGAGATGACTGTGCTTAGCCTAATAACGTAAAAATAGCATCGCCGTTTTTGGTAGTGTTCTAAGTTGATTTATAAAAACTGGGAATTGAATTTTTGGGAGGATAACTGTAGCAATTTTTGGCTCCTCCTCCAAAAAGTTATAAAACTGAGCAGAAAAATAATTTCCTCGTTATATGAGTTATGACAGACAATTCTTTAGTTATCTGAAACAGTCTACTTCAGTCAAAGTCTTGGCTAAGTCAGCTCTGATAGCAGAGATAGGAAATTGTTTTCTAGCCCCTTTGAGCTCTTTTTCTTCTTTTTTACCTTTATACTGGTCTTTATTCTCTACAGATTCTCTCTCTCAGCTTCGCAGCTCATTTCATCATCAGCACTGACCCGTGAAGATAAATGACTCACAGTAGCGTTGCCTTATACGTACTTCCCTTTATAAGCGATCCTTTCCAATTTCCTTAGGAGCGTACCCAGACACAGTGCAGCTTTATTGGTAGTGCTTTCCGCTGAAAAAAGTTTCATGGCAGAAATATACTCTCAGTGTTCGCCAAACAACTGCTGATGGGCGACCATGCCAATAAAAACCCTTTTTAAACCATTTTGATGTTGCTTTAGAGTGAGCGACTGACCAAATGGTAGTTGCAGCCAAACCTTAATCTTGCAAACCATTTGGACATCAAAATAAGGGGTCAAGCTAGGGCTTATTTGCATAGAGCTGAATATATGGGGACATCCGCAAAACTATGGTTTTTTGGAGAAAAAAATTTATTTTTGAAACTGGTAACACGCAAATATCTTTTTGTTAGAAACATTGAGTGGTAAATTGGAGCTATACTGCATCGCCGTTACTCGTCTTACATAATGCCTCAAAAAGATATAGTCAAAAGATCTAGCAAAAAATATATAAATTGAGGTCGCAATGGTTAAATATACATTTACTTCAACACTTCTGTACCGATTATATCGAAATTTTAACAAAACATGGAGATATATGCAGTTGTTAGCTGTGCAAAATTTGTTTGATACATGAGACCCGGTTTTGTAGATATCGGTAAAAATATAAAACCGATAACTGCCAAATATTTTTTTACTGCAAAGTTTGCAACACATTATTTTAACACCTTTATACCGATTCTTTTGAAACTTTAAAAACATATAGATATGTGAACGATGTAAGCTTAGGTAAAAAATTTTAACACCCGAGATCCGGTTTTGGAGATATTGATAAAAATAAAAACCCGGAAAAACCTTAATTTTGTTTACTTATTTAAACACTTCTTAACCGATTGTGTTAAAATTGTATCAGGATGTACATATCTATGTGGAAGTATATTTAGGTAAATCTTTGTTGATACCCGAAACCCGGTTTTAGAGATATCGGCAAAAAATATGAAACCGGGTAGCCGTCAAATATTTAATACCCGTGTGTTAATTTTTTCTCTACACTACAGTAGCATACCATCAATTGGCTCATCTTGGAATATTTACGCAAGGAATGTTATTGATGTTTGTACATGGGGCAAATATACGAAATTTTCGCCAAAAATTGGCAATTGTCAAAAAGTGTAGACATTTTTTTTAAAATTTTTGTACCAAATTTGTGTGTTTCTTTTCATTTACTTTTAAATAAAACGTGGTTAATTCTACACTTTTGCCAATTTTTGTCGGAAATTTCGTATATTTGCCCCATGTACAAACATCAATAACTTTCCTTGCGAGAACATTCCAAGATGAGGCAATTGATGGTATACTGTAGAGAAAAAATTAACAAACGGGTATAAAGTGATAAAGTAAAATTGTAGCTGTGCCCACAAAAAAACATGGTCCTGAAAAAAATTTACGCAACAAAGTGCTTCCACTTTTCTGAGTCTAACCTTCAAAACTGAAAGGGGCACATCAAATTTGAGGCCCATGTATTTTAAGTCCCTGATAGGTTATTATTGTGCATAATCCAAATTTCAATGCTCAGTTGTGTTAAAAAGCTATAAGCAAAAAACGGTCAATATTGAAAATGACAAAAAAAGTATCGCTATTTTGATTGATGATAGTTTTGAGTATTGGAGGGGCGCATTAATTTTGCTCATACTTTTAGAATCCCCGTCTCAAAAACAACATTCATTTTAAATTCCATTGGGTTTCAGCGATGCCTCAAAATTTTATCGAAAAAATTCAAAAAAAATAATTAAGGAAATCGCTTGAAAAAGTGTAAAAATCGACGTTTTTTACGTTTCGAAGTTCTGCAAAAACATACTATCAACTTTCTTGATTTTTAAAATCATCAGATCGGACAGTTAAAAGGTCAAACTTAATGTCCTTGTATTTGTTTCTGGCCTTAAGTTTTTTGCCCGTGTGTAAAATCCGAGTATCCAAAAAAGTAAAAGTTTTTGGGATTTGCCCATATATACTTAGTTCCATATTTTACAAGATATTTCTGAATTAATTAATAAATCAATAAATTAAGCTTTTCGCCCAGATCGGTGTTACAACTTAAATTTTTTTTTCTAATTTTAAAAATTATAACATATTCTTTAAAGGAAAAGGAAATTGTTGGGAAAATACAACAGCTTAATATAAGGATATACCTAGTTCTGTCATACAGCCCAAAGGCCTTTGCCCGTCAAACAGAGGTTTAAATTAATGAATTACAAAAAACAAAACTTTTCACGGATAATTGAAAATCGAAATGTCAAATTTTTTTCTCAACAAACAACAGCGCATAAAATGCTGACTTCAATACAATTTTTTCTTACAATTTAAATATTTACGTTTCATTACACGACAATCGCTGTTACCCTGAGCATTTACATACATATCATTAAACACACTCACACATACACGAGCTTAATGTATATGAGTGGTAGATGGTATTTTCAAAATATTATTTGGCACTGAACAAATAGGAAGCGACTTTTTGTGGTTACCGAGATGACATTAAAAATTGACATGCCACACCTACGCACAATTTAAAGTCACATAAAAAATTGCACACAAACACACACATGCATAATACATACACAGAAAGTTATGTTAAAACCCAACAAACATTGAAAACAAAAATCTCAAATGTTTGAGAAAAACATTGATTCTCAGTTTGATATTCAACATTATTTATCATTTGAAGATATATTCTCTCAACATTTTCTCAAAACGTTGTTCTTCAACTCGAGAATGGTTTGAGATATACTTGCGTTTCGTTCCATTTTTGTTGAAAACCATCCATATCATGGAATATTGTCGTTAATAATATGTGAATACTTTTTACGCCAATGTGTCTAAATTTTAAAGTACATAATAAGTGTTCATGAAACCCAAAAATAAAATAAAACATAGTACAATATGCTAATTTTATATCAATGCTATCGATAGTTTCGTCGATAGTGCCGTTGATAATTCGTCGATCTCTAATTTGCATACTTTAGCTGGAAATGTAAACAAGCGATTTTATTGAGTGAAGTTGGACATAAATTGAAAAAGTAAGAAAGTATTTATACATTTTAATAATATTGAGTGATATTGTACTATATTATGCAAATATCTAAACGAGTTAAAAGTGAACTGAGGCAAAAAATAAATTTTCTTAATGAAAGTGGCACAACAGTGGATTCCATTTCTTTCCGCTTTATTCTCGTTTGAGAAAAAGTTGAGAATCAAAAAAATTCTCAATTTGAAAATAAAGAAAATTTCCATATTAAACAAAATGTGCCTTTTAGCTTCAGAATGCTATCACACCGGTTATTTGAAATGCATTTGAAAACTAACGTCTTGAAATGTGAGAAATGGACTGATTCTCAATGTATCTCAAACTGAGAATTGACAAAAAATGTTTATTGGGAATCAGGAAATACTACCAATGCCGCATGCGTTTGTCATACAATTTTTCTTTCTTTCTTCCTTTTTATTTACCTGCTCACCTTTCAGCGGCGTTTGCGCACGTTTTCATATGTTTTTATAGCATACAGTTAGGCGAAATGGCTGTTTTTGTGCGTTTGCACCTTGTTTTTTTATTTTTTTTAATGTTGCTTTCGGCAAACGCATACGCGTGTCACTGTGATAATGTGTGGCGTGTGAGGGTAAAGCGTTTGAAACGCAATTTTTTATTTTTTTTTCTCTCTCCACACTTTTATGCGTTGAGCGTATGTGTGCTTTATCATTGGTATGCGTGCACCAGGTGCTTGGAGTGCTGCATTATTTTGTGCGGTTTTTTTGGTTGGTTGACTGCCCTTTACGTTGTGTGCCTTAAGCTTTTGTGTTTGTATTTTAAAGTAACATTTTTTTTGTGTGTCTATGTGACATCATCAAAAAATTAACCCCATGTGTAAATAGCGCTGACATGTCAAAGCAATTTTTCTGTCAACGCTCAGACACCGCTGCGCAGCTTTTAAGCATTGTTCAAAAAAATAACTTTCGTTTTCAGTTCATATGCGTGTAATTCTTTTTTTTATTTGTTTTAAAGGACTTTGAGAGTAAATTTTTTCTCATATTGCTTTATTGTTATTTAAATTGTATGCATTGTCACAACATTTCCTCTTGTTCTTTTTTGCTGATTTGGCAAATTCCATAGTCAATGCACTTTCATTCTATTCCCGCGCTTTCTACATATTGTAACGAATTTTGTGAAATTCCGCTTATTTGCAACTTCTACTAACGTTCGAATCACTAAAACTGTTGAATAAATAACTCCACTATTCAATAATACAAAATGGCCTTTATTAAAGTACTACTACTTCTCAAACAGATAGCGAAGAGCCAGACCCGTGCGCATCGTGCGCAACAAATATAAAAGTCTCATATTAAATATCAACAAAAATCGCTACCGTCTGGCGAATGTTAGCAACTGCCGGCAATGCAGTGTTAGTTCTAATCAAATATTCACAATACTCCCAATCGTTTATTTTTAACAAGTTATTTTAATAAAATATAGCTAAAACAAAAGCACTACCACTAATACTGCCCAAGCTCGCTAATAGTATGAATCCCCTTCTTTACAACCAAAGCTTTATTTATAGATTTGGATTCTAAATAAGAAAAAGGGGCCTGTACATAAAACAGCAATTAGAAATAATATATAAGATTAGTTCGAAATTTTTGCCAATAGACCCCGAGCACCGAATACTCTAAGCAGTGATCGAAAACGCTATGCTATTCTGGAGGATTTCTTCTCTTGCTACTGCTCCGACTCTGAACATGAATAGAGCAAAAAAGCAGAGCCATAGCTCTGTTATGAGCCGCGTCATGTTTTAGTGGAGAGCAAATAAAAAATAAATAAAATACAAGACGCGGTATACCTCCGAAGAGATTAAGGCCGAGTTTCCCTTCCAACTTGCGTTGTGGTCTTTTAAGTTTTACCTACGAATTGGCGGGACGATACCTACATGTTTTACGCCGACTTCGGACGGCACCTGCAAGGGAGATGAGTTTTCATTGAGAAGATTTTCATGGCAGAAATAAACTCAGAATGTCTGCCAAAATCACTACAGATAGACGACACCGCAAAATTTTTTTTATTGTATAAACTTGTTGATAAATTTTTATGTTATTTGCCCGCGAATCAACCCAGGATCTTCATTGTGGTAGGCGAAGCACTGCTACAACAACAACAACAACAACAACTCCGTGGTGTGGTGGTAGAGCAGATAGCAAAAAAAAACAACAAGTAAAAAAGTCAAAGTTCGGGTGAGACCGAACTTTACATACCCAGATGTGCACTTGAAACGTTGTTGTTGTTTGCTTTTTGTGGTTGGTAGTTTTATAAGGCTGCGCAATATGGTTCTACTCTGAACTCATTTTCGATCAAAAGAAGAAAGAAGGTCTGCCTGTCGTAAGAGGCGACTAAAATATCAAATTGATTAAAGGTGCTTCCAGCGCAAAATATAGCTTTTCCTACCCAATTGTCAACCTCACCTACCCGTAGCGAATCCTATTACTTTAACATCAGCGGCTCTAGAGACCCCAGATTCCTCATGGATTTAGGGGGTGGGATGATGGCATGGCCTTGAAGGTTTGATTTGCTTATACTAAATCGTACCCGCTTCGGGCTGGTGCCTTAATGGTGATTGTTACCGCAATGTAAAGGGAGAAGATATTCGGGCCCAGAGAGTATTCCTATCGACACCCGCAATTGGCAGGAGAACGTGGAAGAGACCTACTCTGAGTCAGAGAGACAAATGGAGGAAGACTTGATCTCCATCCCTGGTACCAATTGCCGTAAGCTATCTCGAAGCAGGGATGACTAGAGTTATTTCTTATGGTAGTTCAAAACTGCATGAGCAGTAAATCACCATTTAATGACAACAATGATGCACTTTCCCGAGGGACAACGGAAGCGCCGCTAACAACCAACATATGTATAATTCTTCTAGAGACAACAAATATTGGTCTGGCTTTAGAAAATATACGAAGGTTATCAAGAGCTTCTTCAACCTCTGCTTGGCACTGCAGTGAATTTTATATTAGGTTAGGTTAGGTTATCTGGTAGCTGCCCTGATAAGGATAGCGCACGTGGACAACACGAAGGTCCGTTGTGATACCACATACATCAAAAATAACGGTGACTTAGATCTAGCTACTTAGAGAATCGTTGAGTAGCAAAGATAAAGCTGCGAATTATACCGATCTCAACTTTGGATAAATCCTCGGGAGATCCAAGTGAGTCGCGACCGGAGTACTTTCGCCTAGTTCTGGCAAAAGCTGGACAATCAAGCATAAAGTGATTTGGTGATTCCATCTCATCATCCTCCATGAAGCTGCAGCAGGATGGAGTTTCCAGTATATTGAGACGTACCTCATGGATACCCATGGGACAGTGCCCGGTCAAAACCCCAATGACCATTGATAGGTGAGCCTTAGTGAACCGAATTATTTCAGTAGATCACCTGCCATCCACTTCGGCCAGAAATATCTTGCTATCCTGCAAGACAAACCTTTTCCGTCCAGCATCGACGCATCCGTGAACAAGTTAACCGGTCCCATGCCCCAGATAATTCCTCTTTTCCACTCCTCTCTCGGTGGAATGACTGGGGTGAAGGTTGCATAGGGAGCAGTTATTTTATATTTGTTAACCTGGATATTATCCATCGAAACAGTTTCCAGCTAAGAGGCTGTTTATGAGCCCAAGACCGATCTTGTGTGATGAGATTCGCACCCTCTACTAGGTGTCATTGCTCTTTCTATATATATGATGCACAGCATTTCGACAAGTTTACCACTCCGAACGGCATATGCAATGCAGATGTGTATTCACTAAGAAGCTTTTCATGGCAGAAGTCCTAAACGAGGAAACAGAAGACCCCAACCACCGAATAAATAACCCTCATCGAAGGTTGAATACTATCGACAGAGATTCCATAAGATCCCCTGCTATGAAAAAAATGCTTTTTAAGAAGATCCCTGGGTGTATCATTGGTTATAACATAAGTATTTTAAATTCCATTGATCCACTTTTATTACGTCATAAAATTAGAGGTTTGATATAGCTTACTAAGTCTAGGGCCGATAATTGCAGGAAAGTTTCCAAGGGGGTTCAGAGTTAGTTTAAATTTAATGTGAGCGGTCCGGCCAGCCGCTAGCCATCACTGCGATTGTTGTTAGAAGGAGTAATTTATCTGAAAAAACTCAGTCTAGTTAGATGTTTGTAAGAAACCAAACCATATGTTTGAGAGCTCCAATAAAACTTTTTATAACGATCCAATAGCGTAAAATTTTGAAGCCCTTGAGCAAACAATTAAGCTTTCTATCATCTACATGCTAACCAAGAATAGACGACATGAGAAATGAAATAAAAAAACAACAGCAAAATTGTTAAGGCTCTACAAAAAAAACAAAGAATGGGTACAAGACGACCACCATAAATGCGCTTTAATTAAAAATTAAATCCTTTGCGTTTGTAATTATGAAGTTTGCACATGAGCGTCAAAGACCAAGGGTATGGGAGGCAAGCAGAGTGCAAATAAGCGCTTCGAGTAACTTAATGTTGGAATAAGAGAATTTACTGCTACGCTTCTTAGTCCTACAACTTTGTTCAACGCCATCACCCACCCCGCCAACGCAAATTATGGAGTGTGGCATGTAATCTGTGAATAATTCAGTTATAAGAAAATAATTTTGTGTTAAACATAAACACACGCGCCCATAACCCCCATCATTTCATATTTAAGAATATTTCATACACCAAAAGCACCTCCCCCACACCTACAATGAGGAGAACGTGAAAAAAAAACAATCCTTTTTCAACTTCTTTGCTTTGGCTACAAATAAACACATAAGAATTATAAGGCACAAAAAAAAGACATAAAACAAAAACAATAAACAAGCGAAATCTGAGTAAGAAAAACATCTTTTACAGTTACAAGAAATCGAGCAACGGACAAGTAAAAGAACAGAATAGCATAGCTGTAAACTTGTACTTCATAGCTGCAACAGCGAAAAGTGCAAATGGCGAGGGACTATGTGGAGCATAAGCAAAAACAAATACCATGAAAAAGAACAATTACAACAACAATAACAACACTAGTGTCAGCATGTAAATAAGAATTATGAAAATAATAATGGAAAAAGGATTAAGACTTACAGACAGCGAAAGGCAGTGGCACGTCAAAAGCACTACGCCACCGACAATTCCATTCCTCCAGCATTCACATTTTCTTGTTACTTATTGGCCCAACCTTTCTTCAGCCACATTCTTTTCGTTTAAGACAGCAAACGTGTGTTTGCAATATGTATATTGTACCAAAAATGGTAATTAGTTGGATTTTAGAAGGAGAAAAGTCACGGCATACCAATGAATATTCGTCAATGTCCTATCAAGCTACGAATATGAAGCAACCGCATCTATATATGGAACTTTCCGTGTTCCCAAAAAAATATGAAGAATTTTTTGCGAAATATCTTATCTATTGTGGATGTATTCGTCAATAGCAAGAAAAGCCGGTAACAGGCCTTAATTGCCAAAAAAGCTTCAAGTCATTATTCACTTAGTCTAGGCCTTCCGACTCGTCTATAATGGCCCATACAGGGATGTCGTTAGGTATTTTTAATGCGTTATAATTATATAAAGGTAAAGCTCACGCAGCTCTGCAAATTTCGATCTTAGGAGCAGAAATATACTTATCTCTCGAATATACTAAAGGCCATCCAACCTCCTCCCACACTGATTGTGGAATGGAATTCCTTTTCCAACTGCATCCATAGTACAAAGATAGTGTGCTACGCAGTGGCTCTTTTTGCGCTCCCAACAGTAAATAAATCGATTTAAAAAGCAAATCTAATCGGAAAGGAATCGAATCTCAAAAGAAAGGAATCAAAATTCAAATTCAAATATTGAATCGCGTTCACCGGCATGTCACACAATCAAGACGGCATGAAAATCGATCATACTCCATCACTCGGCTGGCCAGATTATATAAAGCTTGCAGGCAGATCCGGTACGTTCCGGTAAGAAGCACCATTTAGCCCGACCATCTCGGGAACGATTTGGTATGACCACATGAAACCTTTCAAGGCCATATCGCCCTCCCACCCTCTAGATCCATGAAGAACTGGGGTGCAGGCCTCGGCTAAAGGATTCGCTACGGGTAGGTGAGGTTGACAATTGCGTTTTGAAAAGCTATAAATTGCGCTGGCAACCCTTTGAAAGGGTTGCGCTACACAACCCCTTTAATCAACAATTTGGTATTTTAGTCGCCACTTATGACAGGCATACCTGCCGCGGGTATATTCTAAGCCACCTAACCCTCTGGGGCTCGTCATCTTTCTCGCTATATATCAATGACTAGAAATTGTTCGCTGCGTAATTTGGCAAGCTCCGTGTACGATCACAACATCGCCTATGATATCTCAAACCCTATAGGCGTAATAGCATGCGCAGGAGCGTAACTGCGAATTAGTGTAAAGCGTACGAGCGTGAAAACATATCGGCGTAAAAGTGTATTATCGTAAAATAAGTAGTGGCAAAGAACGATTAATGAACAAACGTTTTAGTGCAACAGCGTAAAGGCGTATTAGCGTAACTCAGCAGCGTACCCGGCATAACAGCTTATTAGCTACAACCATATTAATGTTTCGTTGAACCATATCCGCCGTCTAATAAATATAGACATAGTCGTAGTCGTAAGCGTACCAACGTAAGAATTTATACACGTTATAGCGTGTAGCGTAAAAGCGCATTAGCGTAAGCGTAACGGCGTAATGCCGTATTTTGTACAATTTTTTATTTCCGTTTGAAATAATTATACGACTTGATTAGTTTTTTAGGCAATTTAAGAGACCAAATTTTTGTTAAAATAAAGTAGCAATCTATTCAAAACTTTTTTCGATTTAGATTTAGATTTAATTTTACTCTCGTGAGGAACTTTTCGTATCCTGGCTAAGGGGTGCGTTTATACTGTCACGCAGAGTCTTCTTTGCTCTCACATATGTCACGACACTCGCAACTAGTATCGCAGCTCAAATACCTATAAACGTAAAATCATAAACTCAACTCATTCTCAATAACAAATCTAGCGTCCTTCGTGCTACAACTAAGCATCCGTATGCATATTAACTGCTCAAAAGTATGCTAAAGAAACCAACAAACCACCCGCCAGAGAAAACATTGTCAACATAATCTGGGGTGGGTTTCTAAGGCTAACGATTAACAAGCAGTCGCTTACAATTATGGAATTTCCAAATGATGCTAGTTTTTGAATTTAATTACTTTTTACCGCTACAAAAAGCATCAACGCTGTTTAACGATTGTTGCACTCAGGTGTAAAGACAGAAAGAGAGGGGTGTAATAGCTTACTTTGAATAATATTTTATTTTGATAATTATGTTAAGGCTGGTTGTTGGAGTAAGGTACTTGTATGTGCTGGTACGAAGGAATTTTCATATGCAAAGCGCGCTTGTCACCACAGTTTCCATAAAATTCCTCGTATGACGACGACCGACGCGACATTGCAACACCGTTCCGCACCCAACCAACCTCAGGCTTTGCGGAGCGATGGCAGCCGTGTGCACCAACTTGATTTATCATCGCGCATAGTTCGTTATTTGATAGCAGTTTACTCAAATTTTCTCATCCTCCCTTGCAGCACGCAAACTAAGCGTTTGTTTGAATTTTTAATTTAATTTTATTTTACGAAGTTGGCTTTTATTCTCCTTAAATTTTCTGCACTGCTCCTTACAACTGCTTGCTCACTGGTTCACGGGTGAACTTTCGGTGTTGGCGCTCCTTTTGTCTCACAACATACTTAACACCTCACCTGCAATGACATTTACAAGCAATCTCCTCCTTCCATATCTTAATTCAATTTTTAAGCTCTCAAGTGTAAAATGTTACATTATTTCAAAATTTCATTTCATAAATACTTTTTTGTTGTTTTTGCGTTTTTCTTCCTTATAAGATTTTAGCCATGGCTTTTGCTTTATGCTCGGTATTTCAGCTGCTTTACCCAGTCGTTGTTTCTATTGTTGTAGTTAATGTTGAAAAGTGCACACAATACGCAATTCCAATTAAGCAATTATCTTAAATAATTTATTACTTCTACGAGTTTTATTTATTTTTATTGCTCATCTTTGTTACTTCTCTGTGATAAACGCATTTGATTTTTAATTAAAAAGTTTTTCTTCGCAAATATCGGGAATTTCATTATATTTGTTGTCGTATGAGTACGATGATGGGCATGGCAGTATCAAAAAGCAGATCGTCAAAAAATAAAAGCCTAAGCTTCACGGAACACTCAATAAACAGTGCTTTTTTCCTTTTTCCGAGGTGTAGAGGCAGTGGCTGGCCTAAACTAACCAACCTCCACTGATGTGATGCGACAACGAGCATCCAAATTCTCGAGAAATTGTTTCTAGAACGAAGGCTTTCTTCGAAAGATGTCTGAAAAAACTTTCCCATGTATTTTATGTTAGTTTAGGCACCACGCAGGGGAAGCTCCTTGGACGACACGAATGTCTATTGTGATACCACATAAGATAAAGATGACACCAACTATAGCTATTAGAGAACCGTTGCGTCAAAGCAATGTAGCTTCAAATAAGACTGATTTCCCAGTGAGCCGAGATCGAAACACTTCGCCTAGTTCTGTGCAAAAGCTGAAATTCAACAAGAAATGTATCAAAGATTCAAACTCCTCGTCCTCCAAGCAGCTGCAGCATGAGGGGCTTTACAGAAGTGGAGATATACCGCATGGACTTCCAATGACAGTGAAAACCGTCGAAACCCCAATCACTATTGACAGAGAAACCTTGGTGGACCCAATAATTTTAGCTACTACTTGATAACTACTTTCGGCCAAAAAGGTGGTGTCAGTCCACGTTTGCTTAGTTGACTCGAGGCGTATCTATAGAGGAGCAGACCACAGGTGCACAGGGGTACCCTCCTATAGCCATCTCTATATAAGGGGAGGTCCACATTACGGTTGCCAGATATATTTCAATGTCCCGGGTCTAATGCGGACTGTAAAGTGTCGAAGATTATGTGTAGGTTTTATAATCTTAGACTAACAAATTTGCTTCTTTAATCAAAAAGAAAGGACTGTAAATTCATAACTGGTATTCTGACTGCCTTCTGGCGTCACATGCCTTTAAATAGCTTGGTCAGTAATAGCAGATGTAGGAAGTGCGGGTTGGAAGAGGAAACTATCGAGCGCGTTCTGTACTCATATCCTGCGCTTGCCAGACTAAGACTCCAGGTATTAAGAGCGACACAGCTATCAGATCTAAAAGCAGCAAATTAGATAGGTCCCAGAAAGCTTCTAGTATTTGCCAAGAGGAGGGAGTTATTTTTAACATACTGGTTATGATCGGGTTTTTCAGTTTGGTCGTTATACAAACCTCTGGTAACGCTACGGGCTCATTCAGTCTATGTGAGGTTCTCATGGACCGACCAGTTCAACCAAACCTAACCTAGATGATATTATCGATGTAAACCGTAAGCGGGATAGGGTATTTTCACGCACAGCATTTAAACTTGGGATTTTAATAACCACCTGCTGTGGGAGTAGATGTTGAACTGCTATGGACTGCATCACCATCCATCGCATGCTTAATTGCCCCAACCTCCGGTGGATAGCTCGAAATATTTACGTTAACAAATCAGTTAAAAAGTGGAAAGGGATGACTGGTGGGCAATATCAGAGGGAATATAAGGTCGTTCTCACCATCTTCAGTTAGTCCCTAATATATAAGGAACCTAAGCGCCAATAAATAGGTAAGGTTCTTTCATCAACGATGCAAGGCGTTCGTCACAAGTTGAGACAAGAACGTCTGTAAAGTTGAAAATTGGAAAAGTGCTGGTTTCAGTGGGCCTAGAAATATAGGAATCAGTGGGCCTAGAAATATAAGGGGCTGTGATCACGAATTGATAAGCTTCAACTTTGATCTCAAGGAAAGTTTTTAGACTTAGCCAAATCTAAAATGTGGCAATCTGGTAAGGGGGACGATTAGAAGGCCTCAAAACTCACATATACATACTACATTACGTCAGTCATTGACTTCCATGTAGAAAATATAGAGTATTCTTCGTGAGAGGATTGGGTAAAAAGTTTCAATGTACGTGGAGCAGAAAGGGACTAGATCGGCTTCCTGGGCAAATAATATGCTCCAGGATTTTATGGCTTTAGCGAGCATTATAATGATATTTTTCTGGCAGTATTGTGACAGCGTTCATATAAACAGTAGAATTTAATTCATAAAGGCGGAAGGTCATTTGCTGGGTCTCATCTGGACACAACTAAATGATGCGAACGAAGTTTCAGATGAGGTGGTCAGGGAAAGTTCCAAAATAACAAAAAAGAAGTGAGAAGACGATACGATAATTTGACTGAGGGACATGGACTTTTTTGTTCTACTTAGGTTAAAATGATCTTTAAGGATAATTAGGAAATAGGAATAGGATAAACGAATGTGCATCTCCCCAGGAAAGGAAACTCAACTTTTAAGTTGTCCTAATGCTACTTGCTACTTCAAGCGTTTTACGCTAAAATAATCATAATCATACTTGATGAGTGCCTATGAACCCATTATGGTGTGTTTTATGCGCTATGGGACTGAGTCGTTGACATTCAAGAGTACTTAACATGTGGATATCAAATGGCCATTGGCCATTGAGCCATGCATTGAGCCAAATGCATATTCATGATTGACAATTGCAAAGTTACGTACATACTTTATATATAATACACACGTATTCGAGTGGAAAGTAATAACTGTAAACGGCATTCAAATGATGTTTAATAGTCCTTCAACCCTGACTCTCAGTCAATGTGCTGACAATATGTGTAGTAACTGTTTTTTTAATTACTGAAATATGCATCGCGTGCAGTCTATGTTATTTTTGCTATTTTCATAACCATTCTCCCTGGTCATATTATAAATGCATTTTAACTGCATATGTAGGGTCGGCTATAAGTACTGAGATATTCAAATATTTTGAAGCTAAGCGGAATGTTTCTGCTTCATTTAATTGTGACAGCGTGCCCTGAACAAGTTGTATGTTTCTAGCTCAACTAGAAATTACATATAACTAGCAGACACGCAGACGTTGTTCTGCCTAAATTGGCCTATCTGCATACATTTTATAAGCTTTTATACTCAGTTGAGCAGAGCTCACAGAGTATATTAAGTTTGATTGGATAACGGTTGGTTGTACATATATAAAGGAATCGAGATAGATATAGACTTCCATATATCAAAATAATCAGGATCGAAAAAAAATTTGATTGAGCCATGTCCGTCCGTCCGTCCGTTAACACGATAACTTGAGTAAATTTTGAGGTATCTTGATGAAATTTGGTATGTAGGTTCCTGAGCACTCATCTCAGATCGCTATTTAAAATGAACGATATCGGACTATAACCACGCCACTTTTTCGATATCGAAAATTTCGAAAAACCGAAAAAATTGCGATAATTCATTACAAAAGACAGATAAAGCGACGAAACTTGGTAGATGAGTTGAACTTATGACGCAGAATAGAAAATTAATTAAAATTTTGGACAATGGGCGTGGCACCGCCCACTTTTAAAAGAAGGCTAATTTAAAATTTTGCAAGCTGTAATTTGGCAGTCGTTGAAGATATCATGATGAAATTTGGCAGGAACGTTACTCCTATTACTATATGTACGCTTAATGAAAATTAGCAAAATCGGAGAAGGACCACCCCACTTTATTTTTTTTAAGTAAATTTTAACAAAAAATTTAATATCTTTACAGTATATAAGTAAATTATGCTCACAGTAATGATATAGTGGCAACAAAATACAAAAATAAAAGAAAATTTCAAAATGGCGTGCTCCGCCCTTTTTCATTTAATTTGTCTAGGATACTTTTAACGCCATATGTCGAACAAAATTAACCAATCCTTTTGAAATTTGGTAGGGGCATAGACTTTTATGACGCTAACTCTTTCTGTGAAAATGGGCGAAATCGGTTGATGCCACGCCCAGTTTTTTACACACAGTCGTCCGTCTGTCCTTCCGCATGGCCGTTAACACGATAACTTGAGCAAAAATCGACATATCTTTAATGAACTTAGTCACGTGCTTACTTGAACTCACTTATCTTGGTATGAAAAATGAACGAAATCCGACTATGACCACGCCCACTTTTCGATATCGAAAATTACGAAAAATGAAAAAAATACCATAATTCTATACCAAATACGAAAAAAGGGATGAAATATGGTAAGGTAATTGGATTGTTTTATTGAAAGCGAAATATAAATTTAGAAAAAACTTTATAAAATGGTTGTGACACCTACCATATTAAGTAGAAGAAAATGAAAAAGTTCTGCAGGGCGAAATAAAAACCCTTAAAATCTTGCAGGTATTACATATATAAATAAATTAGCGGTATCCAACAGATGATGTTCTGGGTCACCCCTGGTCCACATTTTGGTCGATATCTGGAAAACGCCTTCACATATACAACTACCACCACTCCCTTTTAAAACTCTCATTAATACCTTAATTTGATACCCATATCGTACAAACTCATTTCTAGAGTCACCCCCTGGTCCACCTTTAGGCGATATCTCGAAAGGCGTCCACCTATAGAACTAAGGCCCACTCCCTTTTAAAATACTCATTAACTCCTTTCGTTTGATACCCATATTGCACAAACGAATTCTAGAGTCACCCCTGGCCCACCTTTATGGCGATATCTCGAAACGGCGTCCACCTATGGAACTAAGGATACTCCCTTTAAAATACTCATTAACACCTTTCTTTTGATACCCATATTAGTACAAACAAATTCTAGAGTCACCCCTGGTCCACCTTTATGGCGATATCTCGAAAAGGCGACACCTATAGAACAAGCACACTCCCTTTTAAAACCCACTCATTAACACCTTAATTTGATACCCATATCGTACAAACGAATTCTAGGAGTCACCCCTGGTCCACCTTTATGGCGATATCTCGAAACGGGGTCCACCTATGGAACTAAGGATTACTCCTTTTAAAATACTCATTAACACCTTTCTGTTTGATACCCATATTGCACAAACAAATTCTAGAGTCACCCCTGGTTCCACCTTTATGGCGATATTCGAAATGCGACCACCTATACAACAACCACCACTCCCTTTTAAAACCGCATTAATACCTTTAATTTGATACCCATATCGTACAAACACAATTCTAGGGTCACCCCTGGTCCACCTTTATGGCGATATCTCGAAACGGCGTCCACCTATGGGACTAAGGATTACTCCTTTTAAAATACTATTAAACGACTTTCGTTGATACCCCATATTGTACAAACAAATTCTATGGTCACCCTGGTCCACCTTTATGGCGATATTTCGAAACGGCGTCTACCTATAGATCTAAGGCACACTCCCTTTTAAATACTCATTAACAACTTTCGTTTGATGCCCATATCGTACAAACGCATTCTAGAGTCACCCCTGGTCCACCTTTATGGCGATATCTCGAAAAGGCGACCACTTATACAGCAACCACCACTCCTTTTAAAACCCTCATTAATACCTTAATTTGATACCCATATCGTACAAACAAATTCTAGGGTCACCCCTGTTCCACCTTTATGGCTATATCCCTAAATGGCGTCCACCTATAGAACTATGGCCCACTCCCTCATAAAATACTCTTTAATGCCTTTCATTTGATACACATGTCATACAAAACATTCCAGGGTTTCCCTCGGTTCATTTTCCTACATGGTTATTTTCCCTTATGTTGTCACCATAGCTCTCAACTGAGTATGTAATGTTCGGCTACACCCGACTTAACCTTCCTTACTGTTCCGTCTAACTCTGCCCTACCTCTCTACACTTTTTCCTAATCTTTTCTTTCACTCCTCCCTCGTATTTTTCGCTTCATCACCACTTCGTCTCATTCTATCTCTTTCTCAATCTCCTTCTCTCTTTTCTCTTCTATCAAGTGTTTTTCTCCTTCTTCTCATCTCTTATGCCAGTCCAGAGGGTGTATGATTTTGTTCCAGTCCCATCCGAGTCTCAGTCTCAGTCCCAGTCCTAGTCTAATCCATGTCCAGTCCGTCTATGGTATACTTCTCGGAAAAAAGCATCGTAATACTAATATAGGCAAATTTATGTACCAAATTTCAGGCAAATTGAATAGGACGTATGTAAATAGGTATGTGGGTATTATTAATTCTTGTCTTTATTTCGGCTTCGCATGAATATTTATCAGTTTTGCCAGGTTGATGTGCCTATATCGAATATCACAATGATTTTAGAGCTCTCAGCAACAGCTTTCATTTGATATCCATAATACACACATATTCTAGGGTTTCCGAGTCTTTTTTGCCTATATCTCGAGACGCTAGTCACTCAGCGATGTAGAAACTTACTCTGCATTATAGCACACATCAACAGCTTCAAATTGATGACCCATAATATAAAAACATATTCTAGGAGTATCCGGTCCACGTTTTTGGGCTATATCTCGAGACCCTAGCCTCCACTTGTATGAAAATTATGCCTGTACTATTATAGCACTCATCACAGTTTTCATTTGATATCCATATTGTATAAACTCATTCTAGGGGTACCCGGGTTCACGTTTTGGGCTATATCTCGCGACCCTAGCCTCCCAGTTGTATGAAAATTATCCTGTACTATAACACTCTTCAGCAGCTTTCATTAGATGTCCATATTGTATAAACACATTCTAGGGGTACCCGGCTCCACGTTTTGATCTCAAGACCCTAGGCACGTAGCGAAAAAAGGTAGGCCAACGTCTACGTCTACGATTCTCAGACCTACCCAATATGCTCACACAATTTCATGAGAATCGGTTCAGCCGTTTCGGAGGAGTTCAGCCTCTAAACCATGATAGAAGAATTGTATATATTAGATTTATCACATGCTCTGAAAGGATTTTATAAATATTTTCATGGCTGCTCAAATATTTAGAAAAATCTTTTATCCTAAATATTAGAACTTAATAGGAACCTAGGCTGTGTTCAAAGCTTCAGGTGTCTAGTTAAAGGAAGTTACTTAAAAATAGAAATTTAAATTTCAAATAAGTTTTAATAACAGATTTAGATATATGACACCCTTCCTTGCTCTCTTCCCCTCTCACTCACAAACCTTATATAACTTTTTACCATTTTTGAGACTTAATAGGAATATTTCCAGAGATATGCAGCCCAATTCTAAACGAAAATCCGTGCGAGTTTTTCCCTTCTCCCATTCCTCGTAATCTAAATAAAAATTCGTTGTGAGTTTTTTCACTTCTCCCTTTCCTCCTATTCTGAACAATGTTCGAAAAAGCGGAAACCGGTTATGGGAGAAAAGTAGGTATTATGAATGTGAGGGAGAGGGAGATTTCTCTGCCATTTCATAGGAGTTTTTTCACTAGTTAATTAAAGGGAATGCATCAAAATAGTTAAAGGAAATGGTTATTTTAAGAAAGAACACTTATTTGTACAATTTGTGCTAAAATATGTATTTACATTCTACCACAATATTCTCATTGCTAGTACAACAACAACAACAACCACAATATTCTTTATTTTAAGTCGCACAGTATATCAAAGCAACGGAAGAGCTCTTCGCATATTTGATGCAGCCATCCAGAAATTGGGCAAGGATTTTTTAAGAAGGCTTAATAGATTTTGGCATATGGCGAAAGGCGAACTGAACTCGACTTGGCCGCCAGAAAATTGCTTTGCAGAATGAACGCAGGCAACTCTGGCGGATTTGTGTTATCCCGCCGGTCTTCTCTTATGCTCCTCTGTTGATGTTGCTGTGGCACCAATTCATTACGCATTTCAGTGAATACCACATGAAATGCAATATGTGCATTCTTATTATACTTTCTTAATTCAAACAAATTGGCAACAATAATAAACTGTACAATTTTTTAAACAAATAAGAAATGCGCAACGAAATGTCAATTGACAAAACAGCTGACTTCGAAAATTCGAAATTCTATTCCCCAATTATTCTTCTCCCTAGGAGAAAAGAATTGGAGGAATTTTCCGCGGGAATAAAAAAATCGCGAGAACAAAAATCCGCGAGAATATTTAGAAATGGTCTGATGAAGTATGAAAAAAGTCAATTTGTATCGAGAGTACCAGGCCAGTTTTCTTTTTCCAAAATTTTCTGGTGCTGTTGCGGACTCCAGTCATACAATTGCTTATCCTATTTCAACGCTTTAGCATAAAGGCGTCTCGAGATATGCAGTATGAAAAATTCCGTATTTATGGAGTGCCATACACATTTCTCTGTTATAACTTGTTTTCAGCAGTATAAGTAATTTATGTAAGGCGCGATAACCTGCGAAGATATTTTAGGCCGAGCTTCTCTTCCAATTTGCAAATTACACTCGGAGTGCTTGCCAAAACCTGCCGAGTGGCGACCCCGCTTAGAAAAACTTTCTTCTAACTGAAAAAAACTTGTTTCTAAAAGTTTGATGTTGTCTTTCCGGGGTGTGAACCCAGGATGTTCGGTGTGGTAGGCGGAGCACGCTACCATCAAACCGCCACCCCGGTGTAAGCAATTAAAATAAATATAAAATAAATGTAAGACGCGATAACCTCCGAAGAGATCTAAGGTCGAGCTTCTCTTCCAATTTGCGTCGTGCTCCTATTTGTTTCTACAAATTGCGGATGGGACCTACTTGTTTTATGCCGACTCCGAACGGCATCTGCAAGGCAGATGAGTTTTCACTGCTTTTCATTGCAGAAATATATTCGGAGTGCTTGCCAAATACTGCCGAGGGGGCGACCCCTCTTAGAAAAAGTGTCTTCTAATTGAAAAAAATTAGCCCCGATTTAATATGTTTCAAACTTCGCTGGTTTACCATGAAGTCTTCCCACTTTGCAAGAATTGAGTGTGAGTCAGGCTAGTATCTCCTAGAAACTAACTAAATTTTATAGATATGAGGGTTTTATCTATACGTACGGTGTAGGGTTCGTCAAGTGCGACACTTTGGGGATCTTCTA
>JARSSU010005357.1:0-36475 GCA_029619165.1 Eurosta solidaginis | reverse complement strand
CCGCCTGAAGCAAGGGGCGTTCTTCGATAGACGCATAAGACCTAAAAAGTTTACATCATCAGCATATATAATATTTTGGAACATTATATAGTGGTACCAATATCATTATAATAGCAAGAACAGAATTGGACCAAGGTGACTGCCCTGTGGGACGCCAGAGGGAACATGGACGACGTTTGAAAGAGTATTTTAAAATGACTTTTGCGCAGAGATACGACGAGATCCACTGGGTGAGACAGGTTGAAGCCAAGCCGGTCCAGCTTGTAGATAAGTAAGGAGTGGGATACTTTGTCAAATGCTTTACTGAAATCAGTATAAATAACATCGGTGTGAAGATTTTCTCTAAATCCAGTAGAAACTTTAGTGTGAATTCAAGTAGATTTGTAATGGTTAGATTTACCTTTACAGAATCCGTGTTGCGGTTCTGTAATCAAGTAGAAATGGAAAATGTTAGCTCATTGTAACGATAGGTTGAACTGGACGGTCCATGAGGATCTCACATAGACTGAATAAGTCCGTAGTGTTAAATTGGTAACGATAGCTTCAAACAACTTTGGGATGGCCGAAAACTTTACTATTCCTCATAGTTTTCTAACACACGACCTACTACCACTTTTGTGCAAGGGTATGAGAAAAGATTACTTCCAAGCAGAAGGAAAAATTTCACGTTTATGGACAGTATTAAATAAATCAGTTAGAGGCTGATAAAATGTTCAGCGCATTTTTTTAGGAAAACAAGTGGGATCAACCGCTATGTTACCAAGTTTATAGCATGTGTGTGCAAACTACGCTGAGTATAACAAGATAACCTTAATAGCTACTAACTTAAATTTAGATGTATTTCTGTTATTCCAAAATCCTGAAATCTTATTTTTATTTACACGACTCATGTAGGTATAAATAGCGCCCGTAAAATTAATCTTGGTGTACTTTATACTTATATCACTAAAAGTGGTAGGACTGCCGATTGTCCTGCTTAGTTGCGTTTGGACACATAGAATGCCCAATTTCGTATTATAAGAGGGCCGGCAATAAATATAGAGAGGAGCCGAAGTTCGTGTATACAATAGTCTATAAAAATAACGGCTATTATTTTGCTGGTTCTTAGTCAATATTAATATATATATATAATTTAACAATAGCTATATCCATAAATTTTGTTCGTGGGTCATAAGCACAATCATAATATATATCATCCACATAGCGTTGTTGCCCTATTCCTGTGATTATTTCACGTAAATCGTTTACACCAGCGAGAACGACGAGATTCCGCAGAATTTTATTTTTACGCAATGCGCAGCTGTAAGCACCGACTTAATATTTACGATGGAACCACCGCAAAGATAGCCTTATAATAACCGAATATTGCTACGGAATGTCGGCCCCTCTATATATTTATATGCCGGCCTTCTATAATACGAAATTGGGCATCGTTATGTGTCCAAACGCAGCTAAGTAGGACAAAACAGCAGCCGAAATGATTTCGTAGATTCATTTAAAACTTTGCTCTACCACTTTCTAAGTATAAAGTACATCGATATAAATTTTGCGGGCGCTATTTATACCTAAATGAGTAGTCGTAAATAAAAATTAAAGACTTTTTAAAAATAAGCTTTTATTTATTGGTTAATAAAATTATACTAATGGTGTGGATATGAAAAAGGGCAACTCTTAGAGACCAATTGTACAGCGAACAACGGGACATTCATATGGCTTAGCAGCTAAAGGCTTGCAGCACTGATATGAATGTTGGAGATTCGAGTTCAACGCTCGCTCCCGAAAAGCTAGCTGATGAAGAAGTGAAATTCAGAAACATGTCCTACTAACCATCGCCGTTTGTAAACTTACAATTTTTCTCTAATATCAATTAGAAAAACGAGTGTGTAAAGCAATATGAGCAAAGCTCGCTAATTAAATACATAGATGTATTTGTATACCCAGCTGTACTTGTACAGAGGGTATTATAACGTTGATTGGATAAACGGTTGGTTGTACAGGTATAAAGGAATCGAGATAGATATAGACTTCCATACATCAAAATTATCAGTATGGAAAAAAAGTTGATGAGCCATGTCCGTCCGTCCGTAACACGATAACTTGAGTAAATATTGAGATATCTTCGCCATATTTGGTACACGAGCTATCTGGACCCAGAATAGATTGGTTTAAAAAATGAGCGAAACCGGATGATAACCGCGCCCACTTTTATAAGTATAACATTTGGGAAAGCAACAAAAACCTGATTATTAGTTAATAATACCACTTACGGCCCGATCCTTAGCGTTACCGGTAAAAATAGTACCAGAACATTATGTAACCGAAATCGTTACCAGTTGTTTTATTCGCGATTCTGGCCAAGGTTGAAACGCTGTCATCACCGAAAAACTCACCAGTGTCTGTGGTGAAATTTAAAAGTTGGTTTTTCTTCGCTTTACCCATGGCGGAACGATACAAGGGTGGCAGCATGGGACTGCTGAATATAAACTTTTTTTATTTAATTTGATACATCAACTTCCGGCGCAGTACGATTTTGACATTTGTCTATCGAATTTACAAAAACGAAGTACATGGAATTTTTATTTATGTTTGTAGGTATGTCACATGCTGCCACCGTGTATGGTTCCGCCATGGCTTTACCGAAAAATGTGTCACTCGTAGATACGATGTTAACGAATAAACGGGACGATGTGTATATACATATGTGCATACATGCATACGTTTTTACATAGGAAACAAATATGTATAGCAAGAGGCAACACTTTTTTTACTATTGTTTACTTATTTGCGTTCACAATTCTTTATTTTCAGTATTGCCTTTTCTAAACAACAGCTTTTGTTGTGGTTACATCGATGTTACCACCTATTTTAGTGGGGTAAACAATTATCCGGCTACTTTCGTGGGCAGACTACCAAAAGGGTACAAAAGTTACCATATGAAGAAAGTTGCCGTGGTGAAGAAAGTTGTTACCACATTAGAATCAGGCTGTTAGAGTATTGAAATTTGACGTGCGGACTGATATGAGACTCTTGATAAAATTTTAAAATTTTTTTTAAAATGGGCGTGACACAGCCCACTTGTGATAAAATCAATTTTACAAATATTAATAATCATAATCAAAAATCGTTAAACCTATCGTTACAAAATTCGGCAGAGAGTTTGCCTTTACTATAAGGAATGCTTTGAATAAAAATTAACGAAAATCGGTTAAGCACCACCATAAAATATTTTTAAAAGGGTCGTGGACGAATAAAATAAGTTATACCTTTGCAAAAAAGGGCTTTATATCAATGGTATTGCATTTCGAAGGTGGATTTATAACAAATAATAGGAAAAACTTCAAGTTTTAAAAAATGGGCGTGGCACCGCTCCTTTGTGACTAAGCAATTTTCTATATTTCGGGAGCCATAACTCGAGAAAAATTAGTTCAGAATAGACCATATGTATATGTATTATTGCACAGCCTTGTAACACTATTAAGCACACAAAACAAACAACAACAGCATTTCAAGTGTACAGTTGGGTATGTAATGTTCGGTTTCACCCGAACTTAGACTTCCTTACTTGTTATTTAAAACTTCCTGGACACGGTTGCCCACACCATGTTTTCATTTGATACCAAAATTCATCGAAAAAAGGACCAAATCCCAAAGAAATGGACCAAATTTGTGTAGTTTTAATTGGCTTACAAACAATTCGGTAATTCACGAATGTGTCGAATTCTTTGTAAAATCTTGATTCAGCTTGTGGTAAAGTTCAATGTCACACACACTTTCGTTTTAACAAAACAAAGAGCCTTATATAATTAATTGTTTTAACGAAAAAACCTAGAGCAAACCGTGCCGCAAACCAAACTGGTTTCTGTTTTATTTACATGAAAATCGTATTTTTAAACTAAATTTCTTCAGCGCTCGTTTGTATCAATTTTATTATAAAATCAGACAAAAACTTATTGTTTCCAATAGCTGGGTGCTCCACATTTTTTTAATTTATTTATTTACTCTTACTACTTTACCCATCTATGGCCTAGATTCAGTAAGTGCGGGTTTTTAATGTACATTATTTCCATGTAATTTGTGTTAGAGAAAATGTAAATTTCAAAACTCACATTAATGAATCTAGCCACAGTCCTCCTATTTACTATTGAAAGTTTCAAAAGTTTGAACTGTGTAGTAATGGTCGAATTCCATTTGACGATGGTACGAGAAATTAGTTATTATTAACAATGTATTATTAAAGTTTCTGGGTTCTGCTCTCCAACGGAATAATTTGGCACAAAGCGTTTATATCAGATCTACGTTGAGCATTTGTAAAGTTATCGCTTTCAAAAAATATTTCTGCCTTACTTCCAATAAAAATATTCCTTGGGTTAAGATACTTACTTACTTACTTACTTAATTGGCGCTTAACCGTCTAAACGGTTATGGCCGTCCAACAAGGCGCGCCAGTCGCTCCTTCGCTCCGCCAACCGGCGCCAATTGGTCACACCAAAGGGAGTTTAAATCGTTTTCCACCTGGTCCTTCCAACGGAGTGGGGGCCGCCCTCTACCTCTGCTTCCATAGGCGGGTTCCGATAGAAACACTTTCTTGGCCGGAGCATCATCATTCATTCGCATAACATGGCCTAGCCAGCGCAGCCGCTGCGTTTTAATTCGCTGGACTATGTTGATGTCTGCGTATAGCTCGTACAGCTCATCATTAAATCTTCTTCGGTACTCGCCATCGCCAACGCGTAGAGGTCCATAAATCTTTCGAAGAACTTTTCTCTCGAACACTCCCAAAGCCGCTTCATCTGCTGTTGTCATGGTCCATGCTTCTGCCCCATATAGCAGGACGGGTACGATAAGTGACTTGTAGAGTATGATTTTCGTTCGCCGAGAGAGGACTTTACTTTTCAATTGCCTACCTAGTCCAAAGTAGCATTTATTGGCAAGATTGATTCTTCGCTGGATTTCAGTGCTGATGTTGTTGCTAGTGTTGATGCTGGTTCCCAAATAAACGAAGTCTTTTACTATTTCGAAATTATGGCTGCCAACAGTAGCGTGGTTGCCAAGGCGCGTATGCGCTGACTCTTTGCTGCGATGACAGCAGGTACTTCGTTTTGTCCTCATTCACCATCAAACCCATATTTACCGCTTCTTTTTCCAGTTGGAGTAAGCAGAACTAACAGCGCGGGTGTTTAGGCCGATGATATCAATGTCATCAGCATATGCCAGTAATTGCACGCTTTTATAGTATATTGTTCCAGTGCGGTTAAGTTCTGCAGCTAGTATAATTTTCTCCAGCATCAAATTAAAGAAATCGCACGATAGGGGGTCACCTGTCTGAAACCTCGTTTAGTTTCGAACGGCTCGGAGAGGTCCTTCCCAATTCTGACTGAGCTGATGGTGTTGCTCAACGTCATTTTGCACAGCCGTATAAGTTTTGCGGGGAAACCAAATTCAGACATAGCGGCATATAGGCAGCTCCTTTTCGTGCTGTCGAAGGCGGCTTTAAAGTCGATGAAGAGGTGATGTGTGTCGATTCTCTTTTCACGGGTTTTTTCCAAGATTTGGCGCATTGTGAAAATCTGGTCGATGGTAGATTTCCAGGTCTGAAGCCGCACTGATAAGGTCCAATCAGCGGTTCACGGTGGGCTTCATCTTTCGCACAATACACTTGAAAGGGACCTTATATGCGATATTAAGAAGGCTGGCTCCACGACAGTGGTGCATTTTGCAGTATCCCCCTTTTTGTGGACTGGGCAAAGAACACTTACATTCCAACCGTCGGGCATGCACTGGTCCGCCCATATTTTGCTAAGAAGCTGCTGCATGCGCCTTGCCAACTCCTCGCCGCCGTACTTGAATAGCTCCGCAGGCAATCCATCAGCGCCCACGGCCTTGTTGTTTTTCAATCTGATTATTGCTATTCTAAACTTCGTCATAATCGGGCGGGGGGGACATATATTCCATCATCATCGATTGCGGGATCGGGTTCTTCATCTCTGCGCGGTGAATGCTGCCTCCATTTAGGAGAGCAGAGAAGTGTTCCCTCCATAATTAAGCGCCCTCTGGACATCAGTTACAAGGTCGCCGATTTCGTGTCGTACAGGAGTTTGCCCCGGTCTTAACACCTTCCGTCTGTCGTCGTATTTTTGGTAAAATTTTCGGGCGTTATTCCTGGTGGCTAGAGCTCAAGCTCCCGCACTCCGCCTTTCTGGTTCTGCTTTTTCTTCCTGAAAAGGCGTCTCGCTTCCCTTTCAACTCACGATAGCGTCACGGCAGTACGAAGTGCTTTGGAGATATGCTCCCACTCTCCCTGTATTCTTCAGAATGAGTGTGCTCTCAGAGAGCAGGTGTGAGAGTCGAGTTGCGAAAATCATTGGCAGTCTGTTGTGATTGAAGCTTCGACGTCTAGCTTTCCTTGTGTTTTTTGTTCTTGGTTTAGCCGCGCTGAGGCGGGTGCGTATTTTGGCTGCAACGATATAATAGTCGAGTCGATGTTAGGTCCTCGGATCGTAGCCTACATCTAAAACACTGGAGGCGTGCCGTCCGTCTATCACAACGTGATCGATCTGATGCGAGTATTTCGATCAGGAGACAGCCAATATAGCTGATGTATCTTTTATGCATGAACCTAGTGCTGGATATGACCATGTTTCGAGCATCGGCAAAAGTCAATCAGCCTCAGTCTGTTAGGAGAAGTTTCATTGTGTAGGCATGAACTTTCGACTGTAGGACCAAAAAACACCTCTTGCCCACACCCTGCGTTAAAGTCGCCAAGCACGACTTTTATATCATGACGGGGGAGCGCTCGTATGTGTGTTGTAATTGATCATAAAAGTGTCTTTCACCTCATCGTCTTTCTCCTCTGTCGGCGCATGGGCGCAGATGAATGATATATTAAAAAATTTTGTGTATTTATCCGAGGCTTGTTGTTATATTTCATTAGCGTATGGTTTTACGTGGCGGGTCCCAAGCCCAGCGCACAACCGCTCAGCGGGGTGAAAAAAAAAGCCGCTTGCTCCAAGACAGACGCCCCGCTTGCAGCCGCACCTAGAGGTGTACAGACGCTGCCGATGAGATCTCCCCCGGCTAGCCTTAAACCGATTATGTCAGAGTGGCTAGCCAGGTTGTCGCCTTCTCATATTAGCTCACCAACGGATGTTTAGCGGCTACCCAGAGGATACTTGGCCGCAAGCGCCGGCAGTAGTGAGCTGCTTGAACCGCATGCAAAAGAATCGCTCTGGCCATTCCCAGGTGAATGGCGTCAGAAGCTTTCCCACTTCGTGGACTTCTACGTACGGCTCACCCTCCAAGTTAAGATACTTAGTATTCTAAATATGTACACTGACATTTTTTAAATATCAAGATTTTGATATATTCATGTACCCAAATTACTTAAAAAGTGCTTCATATTGATGGAATAACTCAGCAGGCTAACTTTTCCGATTGAACTCTTTCAGTGCAGGCCGGAAATATATAGAAACTTTAAATTCTACAACTGATATTGAATTTGCAGTTGTATAGCTAAAACGCCATTAACTTCCAGACACAAAAATAGAAAATATAGCCGCATCGCAGTGTGAAGAAGATTATTATTATCATTATCACCAAAACTCATCAATTTGTTTTGTGCTGTGTGAGAAAATTTTACAAAATTGATGTCCCAAACGAAAGTAACACTTTCAAAATTTTTACATAGGATTTCTTTGTAAAATTTGTTAGAAGTCACTTATTGTTTGGCACGCATAACTTAAACATCAACAGTGGTAAATCACTTAATAAAAACAAATTAGTCTCGAGCTTTGATTTAGTTTCAATACAGAATGTCTTCACCAGTGGACAATCTATCACGAAAAGTTTTTTATAAACGACCGAAATATCTAGCCAACAAAAACAAGATTTTCTGATTGAGCGCTTGTTTCACCAACAACCAACAAACGAATATTGGTTTGCTTCACGATCCAACACTTTTCTAAACTGTCTGCTAGGTGAAGTGCCATGTTCTGCTACATTTTGTTGACATCAATTTTTTTGTAAGAAATCTATTGAGGTAAATTATAAATTATATAAAGATTAATGAAGGTTTGGAAAATTTTGTGGGCAGTGTTGAACATTTTTTCCTCAGTGAAAACAAACAATCTTGATTACAGCCTAAAAGGACCAAAATTGGAAAAAAGGGACCAGCAGACCAAATGGAGTTTGAAAGGACCATTTTTGGTCCAAATGGACCCAAAAGTGGCAACCGTGTTCCTGGAATCTTATATTTTATTTACACGACACATTTAGGTATAAATAGCGCCCGCAAAATTGATCTCGGTGTACTGTATACTTAAAAAGTGTAGAACAAGTTTTAGAGTACTTATAATGAATGTAGGAAATAATTTCGGCTGCTGTATGTTCTGCTGAGCTGCGTTTGGACAGATACGAATGCGCAATTTCGTATTATAGGTGGCCATTATATACCTATAGAGAGCAGCCCACATCTGTAGCATTGTTAGATAATTACAGATATTTTTGCGTTGGTGGCATAGTCAATTTTAAAACGGTGCTTACAGCTGCCCATTGCGTAAAAAATAGAATTATGCAGAATATCCTCGTTCTAGCTGGTGTAGCCGATATACGTCAAATGAATAGTAGAAGAGCGCAACGTCGCCATGTGGAGGATATACACATTGATTGTGATTATGATCCAGAAACAAAATTTATGGATATAGCTATTGTTAAAGTGGATATACCCTTTGAAGAGAATCCTGCAGTAAAAATAATACCGCTTTGCGATGTTCCATTAGAACTGGGATCACGGATGCAAATTAGTGGATGGGGTTTCTTAAACAGTAAAACGACTTCTCCTCTTCTAAAAACTAGGTGCGTGCAAGTAGCAGACACGCAACAAAGCATGGATGCATATGCGACAGATACCGAAATACAGCAGTATTTTGCAGAAACAATCATGTATGCTGGAAATAGTGGAGAAGATATGGGTATTGGAGATATGGATCAGCAGGCGTTGTGAATGGACGACTTTGTGCGGTAGCACAAGGTGCTTGTAGTGACCCTGATTATCCGGCTTTATATACAAATGTATCAAATCCAAAAGTTCGACAATTTATAAAAACCTGGATGTAACTAAAGTGTATTATTATAATTTGAATGTTGATTGGAATATCACCCTAACTCGACTGAGCGCCGATTTCGAAACATTTTAAGATAGGACGTTTTCGAAACAGCAGTTGAGATATAGTGATATTCAGCTCAGCAGTCGAAATTATTACATTTTTTTATTGTAGCACGTACAAATAAATTGTTATAACTGTGAGTAAATAAATATTTTTTATTGTTTGCTATGAAAGTGTGACGCATGTAAATGAATTAAATTGTGAGACAAAACTTTGAGTACAACTATATATATAGTTCCCTCGTGTATGAATAGATCATGAGGTGGCAACGAAATTGCGGTATAACTACTTTAGAGCACTGGCACACTCCGTGAAAAACAGCTGATCCAACGAATTCTATGGAAGTCAATCTAATCGGTTATTGAAGCCATTGAATAACGCCTTAGTCATAACGATACCATAGACAACCCAATTAGTTTTTGGGTTTCCGCCATATCCATAATCTATAAATTTTTGCGTTCGTGAATTTATTCATATTTTGGGGATTGTATTTTTCGTTTTGAAATTTGGTTAATAATTAAAAGTTGTAAGGGAAAATTTATAAAAAAAGTTAAAGAGTGAAAGTGAGCAAAATTTTAACATACTATTTTGACTGGCATTAAATAATTTTGTTTAGGTTAGGCCATGATGCAATAAACCAGACAGGTGAAGTCAATATTACAAATGTATTTGATCGCATTTGAGACGTTTCTTGACTTTTCTGCAATGTTGATTTTTTTTATTATCATACAAAATACTACAGTAATGCTAAGTTTTTTTTCGTCAATCCGAAGGCATTATTTCACTGCATCTGAATTACGAAGTTGCTTAGCGGAAATGACAACGTTCTTGTCAACGGAACGGAATGACTGGATCTTCAGAGTATCATATGTCCACAAACTAAGGAATATGGCGTCAATGCGATGACTGAAAATTCGGAACAATGTCATGAAGATACAGATGAGTATCTCGGATTGACCATCCTACGACAAACAAACATTTATATAGACCACCCTTATTCTCATTCTCCCCTCTTGTTATCTTGACTTTTCCACCTTCCTTCTAACTTCCTATATTTTTCGTTCCCATTTCCTCTGTTTTCCATTCTCTTTCCTTTCTGTTTTCCAATGTGAAGATATATCGAATTTAAGTTTTCTCCGCAATTTGCATTACTACGGTAGTAAAAAATAACAAAATAATACCAAAAATTGTCCCTCCCTAGTACTTTGAAATCCATGACCGGATTATAAGGGTCGTAGTATTGTTGTACTACTGATTCCACCTGTCTGGTTTTATTTCGCCATGGATTAGGCTTTGAGTTATTATTGAAATAAAGATGCCTTTTTGTAGAGAATGCTCCCCAGCCCCAGTGCGCCGGTTCTGGCTAGGGCGCTGGTATGAGCGCACAAATTTGTCAGCAGTACACAGCCTTAAGGCGAATTTACGTATACAATTGGGTCGCTTCAAAGCGAATAAAGCTTCTAAGCGAAGCCACGCGATCAATGCGTTTATGTAAGTCCGCCTTTAGACCATACAGAGCACGTGGCTGTAGAAAGTACCAATTCGACCCTAACTGGCGCCGCCGTGGTGTTGGGGTAGCGTGGTCCGCCTACCACACCAAGATCGTTAGTTCAACTTTCGGTCAAAGCAACATAGACAATTTGGAAAAAACGTTTTTCAATTAGAAAAAAGTCTTTCTAAGCGACATAAAATATGTAGGTTCCGTCCTGCCAATTCGTAAGAAAAAAGGAGCACGACGCAAATAGGAAGAGAAGGTCGACCTAAAATCTCTTCGGAGGTTATCACGCCTTGCATTTTTATTTATTTTAATATAACCCACCATTAACCCCAGTCAAGCTTGCAAAGGAGGTTGTTGATGCTATTGTGAATATCATTTCTTTTTTTTCTTTCCTCTTCTAATTATATTCAATTTATTTTTTATACTTTCCGCTGAAGTGTCTCTTGCACTTGTTAAACAAAACGTGCCACTCCAATACACAATAAGAATACATAAATTTTATATACCAGCAGCAATAACATACGTGGCTTCAGTTTTCATTAAAAACAAAAAAATTCAAAGTTATTGAGTGCGCTCCAATGAGCCATCCAGCTCTGGATCACGACCAAATATCATTGGAACGATTCCGATCAGTACTATGAGAGTTGGCATGGGCTTTTGCACTTAAAGAAAAGCTAGTGTAATAGTGCTAAAGGGAAGGGTCCGCAGTTAAATGAAACAAAAAATGTAACGCGCGATAACCTCCGAAGAGATTTTAGGCCGAGCTTCTCTTCCAATTTGATTCGTGCTCCTTTTATTTTTCCTACAAATTGACGGGACGGTATCTAAAATGTTTTATGCCGACTCCGAACGGCATCTGCAAAAGAGATGAGTTTGATAGTAAAAATTTTATTTCTAACTGGAACTTTGTGCAAGAAGCAGTGGCACATTATATTGTTGTGTATATCATGATTTAAAATGAATATAATGTAATTATTGCCTTAATAATTTGTTTTCAGAATTTAAATAAAAATGTATGAGTTGTCGAGTGGAAAAACTTTGTTATATATCGGATGCCCTAGTGCATATTTCTATAAGTGCTACAATACAGAGTATATCAAAAATTTTACACCAAATCAACAGAGCCATCCTGTTGATCCGAAATTAATCCAGATAGATATCAGGATCTCAACGTTGCTGTTGCATTGCATGTTAAATCTTATCGGTATCTGGATCAGGTTTCATTGCAACGCAACTATTATATGTACTTCATGTCCATAAACAGTTTTTGTTAATTTTCTACAAAGCTCTTGAAATTCCAAATGTTGTTTTCCATTTGAACTTCTACCATTTAAGTAGGTGAACTACTTCCACCCGGTTTCTTGGTGCCAGCGATGAATTCCTAAACACTTGTCTACACATACTCTTTGTTGTTCTTAACACATCACACAGTTTCTCAGAAGTTTGTGATATTAGGAGCGTTTTATTGTGTTATCGAGCTCTGGCTCACGATCAAATCTCAATGGAACGATCTGGATCAACTTAAGCTAACTATTAGAGCAGGTAGCACTAATATAAAACATCTGTTTTTGTTGAAAATAAGAAGAAGAAACGTACACAATAATGATATACTGATAGCATTATTAACATTTAAATAGTTTCGCACGTAAACAAACTATTTATTTACCTTACATTTTCATCAAGTTGTTTATGTTGTATATATACACATATGTACACATATTAATTTCAGTGCTACCATGGCTCAACAATATGGTTGGCTCATCTCACCAGCTGATTTTATTTTTCGTATTTCACTGGATTGGGATTGTCAGAAGGAGATGGCAAACTCAAAACTGTAAGATAATGTACTTAACGCAGTTGACAGCGTAGGAAGCAATATGCATACATGTTAAGCTATCTTCTCATACAAAATGTATTTTTTTCGAGAAAACATTGTTTTATTTTAAAATACGTCATCAATAAAGATGAAACCAACACATTAACAACATTTTCTTACTACACACAAAAGCTGCTAAGCTTTTTGTGTTCATTCCATTACATTCGTCTAACGCCAACACGCTGATTTTGACAGTGTGAACAAAGGTATGTTCTTGCTGTAGAGATGAGCCAACCATATAGTTGAGTCAGGGGTGCTACCAACTCAAAAGTGGTTAGCTGTTAAAAAATCTACAACAAAAAACGAAATGAACAGAACTGCTATACGGATCAGAAATTGAACCAGATAAATATCAGGATCACAACGTTGTTGTTGCATTTGCATGTTAAATTTCTCCGCGAACCGTATCTGGTTCACGCGTACTTGGAACGTAACTATTATGTTCAGGCATTCTCCATCCTCCGACCTCCAAGCCGGGGAAGAAGAAATCGCCATAAGCGATGATTCGGACGCTAATAGAAATTATAGTAAGTCAGTGCGCTCGGTAATAGAGCGGTCTACCAGCCCGGACAAAGAACTTACACTAGAACGACAACAACGATATCGCTTAAGAAAATCCTCTCACAATACCTGGCAGCATATCAGGGACCCAAACTGTTATTCCCTTTACATTAAAAATCCTTTATAAAAAACTATTTCCGGGCTTTAAATTTTTTGGTCCGAAAGCAATTATTAAAACCGGGCTTTTATTTTATAAGTCCGAATAAAAGCCCAGCCCCTGAACTAAGGAACGTCTCATCCATACGCAAAAAACTTTTTACCAATCGATTCACCTAGTTATCTGAATCTGAAACCCGTAGGGACACTTCAAAATTTTTGTTTCTAACATGTTTTTGGTCATAAAGTTTAAAATATTGCGTACACCGATTTGTGGTGGAACGGAACAAGAAATATTCTGTATGAAAAACAAATAGTTCCATTTGGATGAGCCGTTCCATAGTCATAGAGTAGGACTTTTATTCTGTGCTTAAAAAATAAAAGTCCGCATTTAATAATTCCTTTCGGGCTAAAAAATTTAAAGTCCGGAAATAATTTTTTCTGAAGGACTTTCATTATAAAAGGAGTAACAGTTTGGGTCCCGGATAAGAACTTTGAGACTGGTAGTATATTACTCCATGTATAAATACCATGCTTATATGAGCAAAATACAAAGATTAGACTAGTTGGTTTGGGATTCATACTAGTTGATTTGATTGCGTACAATATACTTGTGTACGTATCAAATTCCTTGGCAAAATTAATGCTTAGTGCCAGCCCATCGCAAACACGGACGATCAAAAGAAATAATACGCTTAACTAAAAGGCGATATTAATTTACACAGAACTAAATAAATAAATAAATGTAAGAAGGCGCGATAACCACCGAAGGGATCTAAGGCCGAGCTTCTTTTCCAATTTGCGTCGTGCTCCTCTGATTTTCCCTACAAATTGGCCGGACGGGACCTACACCAGGGTACATGGTGTGGTAGGCGGAGCACGCTACCATCACACCACGGTGGGCGCCGAACATAGATAGAACATGGAACTAAATGATTGTTTTGTAGTGCTGTGTTTCTTGTTTTTTCAGAAGGATAGTGGCAATTTCAGACAGAGATTTAATAAAATAATAATTAGTTAGGTTTTCTACATTAAAGCCCTTATTGAACTCACTCTTCCATACAATATTCAAATTCTTAATTATCTCATTATGCTTTATTTAATGCCTAATGGAGTGGAAAACCTATTTGGTTTTGCTCGGTGATCGGATTTTGTTGTTGTTGTTTTTGTTGTTGTATTAACGATAAAGACACTCCCGGAAGGGTTTGGGGAGTGTTATCGATCTTGATGCTTCTTAGCCCGATATAGATCCTGTACGTTCCGGTAACAAAGCACCATTATGGAACTAGCCCGACCATGTCGTGAACGATTAATATGACCACATTAAAACTTCTAGTCCATCACGCCCCCACTCCTTAGTTCCATGAGGAACATGGGGTCGCCAGAGCCTCGCCTGCTAAATATGTGTATGATACATTCATATTTATAACAGGATTATCCTTGCGTAGGTGAGGTTGACAATTAGGTTACGGAAGATTTGAAGCTATAAAGCTTTGTATTGCGCTTATCAAACATTTGAATCCCTCAACTGCTTGGAACCCCGGATTCTATTTTCAATGTAACAAATGGCAATCAAAAATAAATTATTTTCAATATCAGAAAAATTCAAACTTTTATTTTTGCATCATTGGCAGCAAAATATAATATGACTTTTTTAAAATAAGCACATATTGGGTAAGGTGCAACATCTGTGATTAGTTAAATATGCATTTTATAGCGTTTTCTTTTCTGGCAAAAGTGTTACGCTTTTTTTATGCCGCGCAAGGGTTGTAAATATATTTTGTTCTATTCCAAAAGGCAGGTAACGCCTTTACGGGGTATTTCGTTCTTTTGTGAAAATGTTGCCCGCTCCCAACGCAAAAAGCGTTACACTTTTACCCTGCATAAAATTGCGGTGTAACAGTGCAACTATGCTAAACCAGCTATTCGTGACAATTTATTTTCGTAACTTCACAAATTTAAGCGAAGAATATTGAAATGAAGGAAATAATTGCTAATGAATTTTTATTATCATTGACAGCGCGTTTGTGAAAATCAGCTAATACACGGGGTATGCATTTACGTTCTTTGCATGCACTATAAATCTTGAAAATTTTCTGGGGTAGGAGTAACTCTATTAAGGCTTACCATTTACTAGTGTTTAAGCCGCCTCCATCCCCATTAGACGGCGGCAATTCCTATGCGCAGCCGTGCGCGGCGAATGGAAAGACGCCAACGAACACCCACCACTGCCATCGCGCATGAACAATATTCCATTCGCTAGTCAAGTACTAACAATCTGCAATCGCGCACGCGTCCTCATATATACGTCTTTCATATTCTGAATAAGAAAAAAGTCTGTATTGAAATTTAAACTGTAAGCAGTGAATTGCGTTAAATTGTGTAATTCAAATCAATTTACTAATGGAATGGAAATTGCCGCCGTCTAATGGGGATGGACGCGGCTTAAACAATTAGACAACAATTTATTTCAGAAAAGAAAAACGCTATTATTTTGATTGTTTTTAAAGTTAAAAAGGAACGAGCTGCTATCAATTTTTGCCTTTTTTAAAAAGCTTAATATTTTTTGTGCCTGCTGACAGATATTCTTTAATGAAGCAAAAGGCTCTGTGTGAAAGGGAAAAGTTAATTATTTCATTAAACGAAATTGTGATTCCACTAAATGTCTGTGTGAAATCGGTTTAATTAATATTATTGACACTAGTCTCAATTTCGTACAAAGTCATTGAAAAAATTGTTTGTCACTTAATTTTCTTGAAAATTTTTTGTGCAATCGGACTGAGTAAAATGCTATTTCGGTAAAATAATTATCGCCTCTTTAAAGGCCCTGGAAAATTTGACATATTCATAATGCCCAATTCAAAGACAAGACAAACTGATCATAGCTGGAATAGCAAATACCAAGTCAACCACTTGTCTTAGTAAAGTACCGAATAACGGTATTAAACGACGCGCCTAATTTATTCAAGTGCAAAAGTGAACACTATACACTATCCTTAAGGGCCCATTACTCATACTTAGATAGACTTGACTTTATTTGAGAACTGTCACTTACAGTTTTGTTAAATGAACATTGCATGTTACTGATTACTCAAAACTTGGCAACACTTAACTTCACTTAGAAGTCTGTTGAATTTGAGTTTCTATGTAAGTTCAAAGTGACGTTCACATTTTGAGATGCCATTTGTTTGTTTCCATTTCATTTTGACATTTTGTCATACAAATTGACATCTATTTAAAAATTAATTTCAAAGCTGACTATGATGCCAGATTGTATGCGCTAAGTGGAGTACAATCGTGGCTAAGTTGCCAAGTTTACGCCAAGACAAGTCAAGTCTATGCTAAGTATCAGTAATGGGCCCTTTACATAAAAAAGAATTTTGTTAAGTGCATTTGTTGTTGTTTTTGCTTATTAACTTATTTTTGCTCCGAAACTAATGGCAATGCTAACAACCTGGGGCGAATCGTAACATACGATCCGTGATCGAATGCCGATTTCAAAATCACAATAGCTCCGAAACGGTGTATCGGATTAATGAAATATGTGAACTAGGGGCAACGCGTACTCACTAGATCCGTAATATATTATTAATTTTTAAATATTTGGATAGCTAATTTTGTCGCTTGAGTAAAAATAGTTTTCGATCCGTTATCGTATGTTACGATTCCATAGCTGGTTGATTTCTATCATTTCGCTAGTATATCAATAAATACTTAATTTGTTATTTTAATAGAACAAAATATGTTTGTTCAGCTAAATAAAATAAACAAAAAAGTTAGGGTGTCTAAGTTTGGGTGTACCGAATATTATATACTTAGCGTGAGTTTGAATGGTACAGTTCATTTCAGATAAATTACTTTTCAATTTTGTTACGAGGGATTTTTTAGGCTCTAGAAATGTTTTAATGCTTTATCTGGATAGGGGCGCGGCACCGCCAGTAAAAAAAAATTTCCTAATTTCATCTTAAAATAAAATTTGGTGAGTGAAATATATTTGATACAAAACTATTTTCGCTAAGATATATCTATTATTCTAGCCATCGACTCTTTTAAAACATCTTTTATATAAAAGTTGGCGTTTAAACCGATCCCGTCCATTTTTCTTGAAATATTTCCTGCTATAAGGAAAATATGTCTACTCAATCTTATTACGATCCGTTAATGTTCTTCGAGTTATGTCTCCCGAATCATGGAAAATCACTTGGTCATAAAAGAGGCGGTACCTCGCCCATTTTTAAAAATAAAAAACGTTTCCTTTGCTTGTTATAGTTCCACTTGGAAAACGTAACGCCATTGATATAAAGCTCTTTTTTGCAAAGATATAGCTTATTTTATTCTTCCACGACCCTTTCAAAAATCTTTATATAAAAGATTTCGTTAATTTTTTTTGAAGCATTCTTTATAGGCAACCTCTCCGCTGAATTTTTATGATAGGTTTAAACTTTTTTGATTTATGATTAATAATATCACTGGTTTACAGCCAAAATGCACCCGAGACGCCATTATGAAATTCCTAGGTAAAACCACCGAAAATCAAGGTATTTTTAATTTTATTGTAACGTTTTTGAGATATTTACGAATAACGGTCAATGGGTCCACTTAATCATATATATCTCACAGAACGAATTGAGTAATTCCAAAAAATTCCTGCAGATTCAAGATAACGAGCAATCATTACGGATTTTTTCATTTTTTTTGTAAAAATGTAAAAAAATTTGTACTTTGCGAGGAAGGATCTCGAAAACTTTTATTTTGCCGAGTGGCGACCCCGCTTAGAGAAATTTTCTTAAACTGCTATAACTTTGTGTAAAAAAAGATTTTGTGTATATAAAAGATGTTTAAAAGGGCCGTAGACTAGAATAATAAGATATATCTTAGCGAAAAATAGTTTAATATCAATGATATATCACTTACCAAGTTTTATTGTAAGATAGGATCAGGAAAAATTTTTTTAATGGGCTGTGCCAAGCCCCCATTCCGATCAAGCATTACAAAACATTCTAGAGCCTCATATATATATATATAAATCCCTGGTAACAAAACTAGAAAAAGTAATTTATTTGAACTGAACTGTACAATTCAAACTCACGCTGAGTTATGGGTAAACTAGCGACGTCGTTGGGGTATAAATAAAAGCAGTACTATATAGACTAATATATTAGACTAATCCCAACCCCCATTTGTATGGGAGATGCCACGCCCCTTTTTCGCTATCCCCAATTTTTCCCGAGGGGTAGTGATTAGTCTTATATACCTCCTCACCTAATTTCAGTCGTTTAGCTTTAATACCTTCAGATATATTGACATCGAAAAATTCCAGTTGTATGGGAGGTGCCACGCCCCCTTTTTCGTTATACCCAGTTTTTCTGGAGGGGGTAGGGATTGTTCTTATATAACCACTCACCTAATTTCAGTCGTCTAGCCTTAATACTTTCAGTTATATTGACAAGAAAAATTCCAGTTGTATGGGAGGTGCCACGCCCCCTTATCGAAAACTTTTTTTATATAGCCTTCCATAGATTGACGCACTCAGGGTATATCATGGCAAAATTTCGTTCGATTCCATTCTGCGGCTTAGGCTGCAAGTCTAAACATACATACAGACATACTTTCATAAATATATAGTAGAATATTCGGTTACACCCAAACTTAGACACCCTTCACTTGTCTTTTGTGTATTTTAATTAGCTGAACAAACATAGTTTGTTTTATCAAAATAACAAATTAAATGTATTTATTGACATTCTACCGAAATGAAAAATGAAAAACATTTTGCTATACTTTTTCAAACGGAAATTCCGTGCAATTGTTTGTTCATATATGGGCAAATCCCAAATAAAGTCCATCACGAATTGAAAATCAAAATTGGTCAGACTTTACTTCTATTACTTGGGATTAAAGGTAAAATATGTGTATGATGTGGAAATCAAATAGTTTATTCTTACCCCTCATCCTAGACAGAGAAAAATGTTTTCAAAGAAACGCTTCATCAATTTTGCGAATTTGTATGTTTTACTAACAAAATATAACGTCCTTGTGTTTAGGAGAGTTTCTAAATTAAAAGTGCGTAGACAAGTCGTATACGCGGAGAATAATAAAAAAAAAGTGTAACCACCGGCGCATCGCTACACATCAGAAGAGGAAAATAATTACTATGGAAGATTTGACATCAGAAGTGGAGAACACCAGCGCCTTACAAATGGATGAATCTGAAAAAAAAATAACGAAAATTGGAAGATGCTGTTTGAACAACAAAATAAACAGTTTTTGGAGTTGTTGAAAATTCTCAAGATTCCTAACAAAGAAAAATGCGGTTACCTGAATATAACCCAGATGCAGTATATGTAGATGCACGTGCATGGATATCAACGGCAGATAGTCATGGAGACCATACTTTAAACGGTTCTTCTTTAATGGTATCGCTTAGCCAAGCTTTGAAAGGGCCAGCAGCAACATGGCTATCGCAAGTTGCATTTCCCATGATGAATTGGCATGATTTTAAGGAGTTATTCATTTCGAGATTGACTATCTCAGAAACTCCAGTTGCTTTTCTGATTAATATGCGAAACAGTAAACCAAAAGGTGGTGAATGCTTGTCATCTTATGCAGCTGGTCTAATGACGTCTCTAATGCTGAAGTTAGACAAGTTAACAACGGAACAAATCGCAGTCTCAGAAGTTTTAGCACATGTAGCGCAGTTCGAATCACGGATTCAACGCCTTGCTTTTACTACAAATATTTCTTCGAGAAATCAATTAACACAGGAATTGAAAGCGATGACGTAAATTATAAGCGACAAAAATTACCTACAATAATTTCAAGTGCTATAATTGTGGAAAGTATGGTCATAAGGCCGAAGTGTGTCGACTCAACAATAAGTCAAATCCTCAAAAAAATACAACAATCAACAAATCTGCTGGGAGAACTTCTTCTCCAGTGGTTGTTACATGCTTTCGTTGTCGCAAATATGCTTCACGATGCCCAACAGTTTCAAAGGAGAAGGAATCAAATAATAAACCGAATAGTTCTTCAAGTCGGCGCATAGATGTTTGTGTATTGAACGCACCTTCAGGTATTTTGCAACAGTCAGGTAAGGGATACTTGTTTTATTATGACTCAGGGGCAGAATGCTCATTAATGAAAGAGTCAATAAGTTCTAAATTTTGTGGTAAACGAATACATAGTGTTGTAACAATGTCGGGAATAGGTCGAGTGAGTGTAATAATGTGTTACAAATTTGTACAATTGTTTGTAGTGATTGACGAAATTAAATTAGAAATTATTTTTCATATTTTACCTGACAATTTTTTAAAACATGACATTATGATACGCTGTGAAATTTTGGCACAAAATATATGAGTAAAAATGATTTCGAAAACGTTACAATTTTGTAAGGAAGATTGTGTCGATGTAAATTCATGTACGTTACACGTACTGATTTCAGTTTGAAAACATTGACACAGATATCCCCACTGAGTTCAAACCAAATTGTTGAAAATATTAGAAGCATTTAAAGATAGATTCACTGAAAGCGTTCCTTGTAGTGCATCCAATGTAGAAGCAATGCAAATACGTCTCAAAGATCCAAATAAAATAGTTTCAAGAAGGCCTTATCGATTAAGTCCAGAAGAACGAAAGATCGTACGAAATAAAATTGATGAACTCTTGAAGGCAAATGTAATTCGACCCAGTTGTTCACCATTTTTGAGCCCTATTCTTCTAGTTAAGAAAAAGGATGGATCTGACCGAATGTGTGTCGATTATCGAGAACTAAATGATAATACAGTTTCCCACAGGTATCGGTTACCTTTAATTTCGGATCAAATTAACAAACTTCATGGATGCGATATTTTACAAACGCTAGATATGGCTAGTGGATACCATCAAATACATTTCATCCCGAATCCATAGAAAATACTGCATTTTGTAACGCCTGAAGGTCATTTTTAATATCTCGCAATGCCATTCGGGTTACGCAATGCTCCCGCGGCTTTCCAACGTAGTATTATGAAAGTTCTCAGTGAACTTGCTAACACGTATGTAGTATTTATATGGATGATGTTCTTGTTTTAGGTACTGAAGATATAGATGAAAGCTTACGTAGGTTAGATATAGTTTCTTGAATACGCTTGCCAAGGCCGGGTATTATTTTAATAACAAAAGTGTGCTTTTATGAAACAGAAGGTTGAGTATTTAGGTTTCGAAGTCCGAGCGACAAATTGAAGCATTGGTTGCCTTACCTCCCCCGCAATCGGTCACTCAATTCAGATAATTTATTGGATTGGCTTCATATTTTCGGCAGTTTGTTAATAAATTTTCGCAAATAATGTTCCCGTTATATGGTATAACAAGTAGTCACAAGACACATTTTGATTGGAACCTTCTCATGAGGCAATTAGAAATATAATAATTATTATACTCACAAGTTCCACCGGTTCTTACTTTATTCGATCCTAAATTTCCCATTGAACGCATACGGACGCAAGTTCGATAGAATATGGTGCATGCTTATGCAAAAAAATAATGGTATACTTTTTGTTGTTGCATATTTTAGTAAGAGTACTACACCAACTGAAGCAAAATACCATTCTTATGAATTGGAAACTCTGGCAGTAGTTAATGCAATTAAATATTTCAGACACTATTTGCATGGTCGTAGGTTTACGGTAGTAACGGATTGTAATTCAATTAAAATAAATTGGATCTGACACCTAGGGTACATAGATGGTGGGCATTTTTACAGTCGTTTGACTTCGATATTGTTCACAGAAACGGAAATCGAATGTGCCATGTAGATTTTTTTTCGAGGAATCCACTACCTTCTAGACCGCCACCAAATGTAGTAAAGGTGGAACAGAAAGAGGACATTTCTAAAAATTGGCTGTTAGCTGAGCCCCATCGTGATCTTGAAATCTCAAAATTGATATCCGACTTGAAAGACGATAAACTTAACAAATATTTGGACAATGGTAGGACAATGTGTTTACCCATTCTCCCTAGAGTTCTTAGGCGGTCTTTCTTAAATACAACACATAAGTCCTTGATGCATCTTGGGTGGGAAAAGACCCTCGAAAAGTTATATGAAATGTATTGGTTCGAGAATATGTCGAAATTTACAAAAAATTTATTGATAATTGTATCACATGCAACATTTCTAAATCGCATAGTGGGAAAATACAAGCAGAGCTTCATCCAATACCGAAGATTCCCACACCATGGCATACAGTGCATATGGATGCGACTGCAAAGCTCAGTGGCAAAAACGATAAAAAAGAGTATGTATTCGTATTAATTGATGCATTTACAAAATATGTCATACTGCACCATGCATCACATATTGAGGCCGCTAACAGTATTCAGGCCTTAAAAATAGTGTATCTTTATTCGGTGCCCCTGATCGAATCATAGCCGATGAAGGTAGATGTTTCGCTTCTTCCGAATTTCGTGAATTTTTGTAAAATGAATGGTATAAACCTCATCTAATAGCAACCGGTAGTTCACGTGCTAATGGGCAAGTTGAGAGGGTGATGAGTACATTAAAAAAATATGCTTACCGCCGTGGAAACAAGCAAAGAACGAACATGGCAGGATGCACTACTTGATGTACAACTTGCATTGAATTGTACTATGAACGCGTAGTAAAATCTAGTCCGCTTGAAGTCATGATAGGTAAAGTTGCTAAACCGCTCATCTAATGTTATTTAACGGACCTGAACAAGACATTGACATTTACGAAGTAAGGCAAAATGCCTCAATTAATATTAAAAATAATGCTAATAGTGATAAAATTAAATTTGATCAAAGTAAAGCTAAAGTTAATAAATTTGCTATTGGTGATTTCGTTTTGCTTCAAATGGGAAACGAAATCAAACGAAACTTGACGCTAAATATAAAGATCCATTTAAAATTATTGAACTTTCAGATGGCGATAGATATGTTCTTTCTGCTCTGAAATCGAAGAGAACTTATAAATACTCCCATGACCGTCTACGCAAAATGCCTGAGTGGTGAAATTGAAATAGCAGATCAATATATTTGAGAAAAGCGCTAGATATGAGTTATGAGTGTGTATGCTGGAAGGAAGCATCTCATAAGAATATATTTTACAAAAAGCGTTGAATATGAGTTATTAGTTATGAGTGTGTATGCTGGAAGAAGCATCTCATAAGAATATATTGAGAAAAGCGTTGAATATGAGTTATGTAGTGTGTATGCTGGAAGGAAGCATCTCATAAGAATATATTTGAGAAAAAGCGTTGAATATGAGTTATTAGTTATGAGTATGTATGCTGGAAGGAAGCATCTCATAAGAATATATTTGACAAAAGCGTTGAATATGAGTTATTAGTTATGAGTATGTATGCTGGAAGGAAGCATCTCATAAGAATATATTGGAGAAAAAAGCGTTGAATATGAGTGTGTATGCTGGAAGGAATCATCTCATAAGAATATATTTGACAAAAAGCGTTGAATATGAGTTATTAGTTATGAGTATGTATGCTGGAAGGAAGCATCTCATAAGAATATATTGGAGAAAAGCGTTGAATATGAGTGTGTATGCTGGAAGGAATCATCTCATAAGAATATATTTGAGAAAAAGCGTTGAATATGAGTGTGTATGCTGGAAGGAAGCATCTCATAAGAATATATTTGAGAAAAGAGTTGAATATGAGTTATTAGTTATGAGTGTGTATGCTGGAAGGAAGCATCTCATAAGAATATATTTGAGAAAAAGCGTTGAATATGAGTTATAGTTATGAGTGTGTATGCTGGAAGGAAGCATCTCATAAGAATATTTTGAGCAAAAAGCGTTGAATATGAGTTATTAGTTATGAGTGTGGTATGCTGGAAAGGAAGCATCTCATAAGCATATATTTGAGAAAAAGCGTTGAATATGAGTTATTAGTTATGAGTGTGTATGCTGGAAGGAAGCATCTCATAATAATATATTTGAGAAAAAGCGTTAAATATGAGTTATTAGTTATGAGTGTGTATGCTGGAAGGAAGCATCTATAAGAATATATTTGAGAAAAAGCGTTTAACATGAGTTATTAGTTATGAGTGTGTATGCTGGAAGGAAGCATCTCATAAGAATATATTTGAGAAAAAGCGTGAATATGAGTTATTAGTTATGAGTGTGTATGCTGGAAGGAAGCATCTCATAAGAATATATTTGAAAAAAGCGTTGAATATGAGTTATTAGTATGAGTGTGTATGCTGGAAGGAAGCATCTCATAAGAATATATTTGAGAAAAAGCGTTGAATATGAGTATTTAGTTATGAGTGTGTATGCTGGAAGGAAGCATCTCATAAGAATATATTTGAGAAAAGCGTTGAATATGAGTTATTAGTTATGAGTGTGATATGCTGGAAGGAAGCATCTCATAAGAATATATTTGAGAAAAAGCGTTGAATATGAGTTATTAGTTATGAGTGTGTATGCTGGAAGGAAGCATCTCATAAGAATATATTTGAGAAAAAGCGTTGAATATGAGTTATTAGTTATGAGTGTGTATGCTGGAAGGAAGCATCTCATAAGAATATATTTGAGAAAAAGCGTTGAATATGAGTTATTAGTTATGAGTGTGTATGCTGGAAGGAAGCATCTCATAAGAATATATTTGAGAAAAAGCGTTGAATATGAGTTATTAGTTATGAGTGTGTATGCTGGAAGGAAGCATCTCATAAGAATATATTTGAGAAAAAGCGTTGAATATGATTATTAGTTATGAGTGTGTATCTGGAAGGAAGCATCTCATAAGAATATATTTGAGAAAAAGCGTTGAATATGAGTTATTAGTTATGAGTGTGTATGCTGGAAGGAAGCATCTCATAAGAATATATTTGAGAAAAGCGTTGAATATGAGTTATTAGTTATGAGTGTGTATGCTGGAAGGAAGCATCTCATAAGAATATATTTGAGAAAAAGCTTGAAATGATTATAGTTATGTGTTAGCTGGAAGGGCATCTATAAGAATATATTTGAAAAAAGCGTTGAATATGAGTTATTAGTATGAGTGTGTATGCTGGAAGGAAGCATCTCATAAGAATATATTTGAGAAAAAGCGTTGAATATGAGTTATTAGTTATGAATGTGTATGCTGGAAGGAAGCATCTTATAAGAATATATTTGAGAAAAAGCGTTGAATATCGAGTTATTAGTTATGATGTGTATGCTGGAAGGAAGCATCTCATAAGAATATATTTGAAAAAAAGCGTTGAATATGAGTTATTAGTTATGAATGTGTATGCTGGAAGGAAGCATCTCATAAAAATATATTGCAGAAAGAGCAGTGAATATGAGTTATTAGTTATGAGTGTGTATGCTGAAAGGAAGCATCTTATAAGAATATATTTGAGAAAAAGCGTTGAATATGAGTTTTTAGTTATGATGTGTATGCTGGAAGGAAGCATCTCATAAGAATATATTTGAGAACAAGCGTTGAATATGAGTTATAGTTATGAGTGTGTATGCTGGAAGGAAGCATCTCATAAGAATATATTTGAGAAAAAGCATTGAATATGAGTTATTAGTTATAAGTGTGTATGCTGGAAGGAAGCATCTCATAAGATATATTTGAGAAAAAGCGTTGAATATGAGTTATTAGTTATGAATGTGTATGCTGGAAGGAAGCATCTTATAAGAATATATTTGAGAAAAAGCGTTGAATATGAGTTATTAGTTTATGAGTGTGTATGCTGGAAGGAAGCATCTCATAAGAATATATTTGAGAAAAGCGTTGAATATGAGTATTAGTTATGAATGTGTATGCTGGAAGAAGCATCTCATAAGAATATATTTGAGAAAAAGCGTTGAATATGAGTTATTAGTTATGAATGTGTATGCAGGAAGGAAGCATCTATAAGAAATATATTGAGAAAAAGCGTTGAATATGAGTTATTAGTTATGAGTGTGTATGCTGGAGGAAGCATCTCATAAGAATATATTTAGAGAAAAAGCATGAATATGAGTTATTAGTTATGAGTGTGTATGCTGGAAGGAAGCATCTCATAAGAATATATTTGAAAAAAAGCGTTGAATATGAGTTATTAGTTATGAGTGTGTATGCTGGAAGGAAGCATCTCATAAAAATATATTTGAGAAAAAGCATTGAATATGAGTTATTAGTTATGAGTGTGTATGCTGGAAGGAAGCATCTATAAGAATATATTTGAGAAAAAGCGTTGACATATGAGTTTTTACATTATAGATGTGTGTATGCTGGAAGGACGCTCTCATAAAATATATTTGAGAAAAAGCATGAATATGATTATTAGTTATGAGTGTGTATGCTGGAAGGAAGCATCTCATAAGAATATATTTGAGAAAAGCGTTGATATGAGTTATTAGTTATGAGTGTGTATGCTGGAAGGAAGCATCTCATAAGATATATTTGAGAAAAAGCGTGAATATGAGTTATTAGTTATGAGTGTGTATGCTGGAAGGAAGCATCTCATAAGAATATATTTGAGAAAAAGCGTTGAATATGAGTTATTAGTTATGAGTGTGTAGCTGGAGGAAGCATCTCATAAGAAATATTGAGAAAAATGCGTTGATATGAGTTATTAGTTATGAGTGTATGCTGGAAGGAAGCATCTCATATAGAATATATTGAGAAAAAGCGTTGAATATGAGTTATTAGTTATGAGTGTGTATGCTGGAAGGAAGCATCTCATAAGAATATATTTGAGAAAAAAGCATTGAATATGAGTTATTAGTTATGAGTGTGATATGCTGGAAGGAAGCATCTCATAAGAATATATTTGAGAAAAAGCGTTTGAATATGAGTTATTAGTTATGAGTGTGTATGCTGGAAGGAAGCATCTCATAAGAATATATTTGAGAAAAAGCGTTGAATATGAGTTATTAGTTATGAATGTGTATGCTGGAAGGAAGCATCTCATAAGAATATATTTGAGAAAAAAGCGTTGAATATGAGTATTAGTTATGAGTGTGTATGCTGGAAGGAAGCATCTCATAAGAAATATATTTGAGAAAAAGCATTGAAAATGAGTTATTAGTATGAATGTGTATGCTGGAAGGAAGCATCTCATAAGAATATATTTGAAAAAACGGTTGAATATGATTATTAGTTATGAATGTGTATGCTGGAAGGAAGCATCTCATAAAAATATATTTGAGAAAAAGCATTGAATATGAGTTATTAGTTATGAATGTGTATGCTAGAAGGAAGCATCTTATAAGAATATATTTGAGAAAAAGCGTGAATATGAGTTTTTAGTTATGAATGTGTATGCTGGAAGGAAGCATCTCATAAGAAATTGATGATTGAAAAAAAGCGTTATGAATAATGAGTTATTAGTTGATGAATGTGTATGCTGGAGGAAGCATCTCATAAAAATATATTTGAGAAAAAGCATGGAAGTATGAGAATATGATCATATAGTTAATGAATGTGTGTATGCTAGAAGGAAGCATCTTATAAGATATATTTGAGAAAAGCGCTGAATATGAGTTATAGTTATGAATGTGTATGCTGGAAGGAAGCATCTCATAAAAATATATTGAGAAAAAGCATTGAATATGAGTTATTAGTTATGAATGTGTATGCTGGAAGGAAGCATCTCATAAGAATATATTTGAGAAAAAGCATTGAATATGAGTTATTAGTTATGAATGTGTAGCTGGAAGGAGAAGCATCTCATAAGAATATATTTGAGAAAAAGCATTGAATATGAGTTATTAGTTTTGAATGTGTATGCTGGAAGGAAGCATCTCATAAGAATATATTTGAAAAAAGCGTTGAATATGAGTTATTAGTTATGAATGTGTATGCTGGAAGGAAGCATCCCATAAAAATATATTTGAGAAAAAGCATTGAATATGAGTTATTAGTTATGAATGTGTATGCTGGAAGGAAGCATCTCATAAAAATATATTTGAGAAAAAGCATTGAATATGAGTATTAGTTATGAATGTGTATGCTGGAAGGAAGCATCTCATAAGGATATATTTGAAAAAAAGCGTTGAATATGAGTTATTAGTTATGAATGTGTATGCTGGAAGGAAGCATCTCATAAAAATATATTTGAGAAAAAGCATTGAATATGAGTTATTAGTTATGAATGTGTATGCTAGAAGGAAGCATCTTATAAGAATATATTTGAGAAAAAGCGTTGAATATGAGTTTTTAGTTATGAATGTGTATGCTGGAAGGAAGCATCTCATAAGAATATATTTGAAAAAAGCGTTGAATATGAGTTATTAGTTATGAAGTGTGTATGCTGGAAGGAAGCATCTCATAAGAATATATTTGAGAAAAAGCATTGAATATGAGTTATTAGTTATGAGTGTGTATGCTGGAAGGAAGCATCTTATAAGAGATATATTTGAGAAAAAGCGTTGAATATGAGTTATTAGTTATGAATGTGTATGCTGGAAGGAAGCATCTCATAAGAATATATTTGAGAAAAAGCATTGAATATGAGTTATTAGTTATGAATGTGTATGCTGGAAGGAAGCATCTCATAAGTATATATTTGAGAAAAAAGCATTGAATATGAGTTATTAGTTATGAATGTGTATGCTGGAAGGAAGCATCTCATAAGAATATATTTGAGAAAAAGCATTGAATATGAGTTATTAGTTATGAATGTGTATGCTGGAAGGAAGCATCTCATAAGAATATATTTGAGAAAAAGCGTTGAATATGAGTTATTAGTTATGAATGTGTATGCTGGAAGGAAAGCATCTCATAAGAATATATTTGAGAAAAAGCATTGAATATGAGTTATTAGTTTATGAATGTGTATGCTGGAAGGAAGCATCTCATAAGAATATATTTGAGAAAAAGCGTTGAATATGAGTTATTAGTTATGAAGGTGTATGCTGGAAGGAAGCATCTCATAAGAATATATTTGAGAAAAAGCATTGAATATGAGTTATTAGTTATGAAAGTGTGTATGCTGGAAGGAAGCATCTCATAGGATATATTTGAGAAAAAGCGTTGAATATGAGTTATTAGTTATGAGTGTGTATACTGGAAGGAAGCATCTCATAAGAATATATTTGAGAAAAAGCGTTAAATATGAGTATTAGTTATGAGTGTATATGCTGGAAGGAAGCATCTCATAAGAATATATTTGAGAAAAAAGCGTTGAATATGAGTTATAGTTATGAGTGTGTATGCTCGAAGGAAGCATCTCATAAGAATATATTGAGAAAGAGCGTTGAATATGAGTAATAGTTATGAGTGTGTATGCTGGTGAGAACCTTCTCATAAGAATATATTTGAGAAAAAGCGTTAAATATGAGTTAAATAGTTATGAGTGTATATGCTGGAAGGAAGCATCTCATAAGAATATATTTGAGAAAAAGCGTTGAATATGAGTTATTAGTTTTGACTGTGGTATGCTGGAAGGAAGCATCTCATAAGAATATATTTGAGAAAAAGCATTGAATATGAGTTATTAGTTATGAGTGGCGTATGCTGGAAGGAAGCATCTCATAAGAATATATTTGAGAAAAAGCGTTGAATATGAGTTATTAGTATGAGTGTGATATGCTGGAAGGAAGCATCTCATAAGAATATATTGAGAAAAAGCGTTGAATATGAGTTTATTAGTTATGAATGTGTATGCTGGGAAGGAAGCATCTCATAAGAATAAATTTGAGAACAAAGCATTGAATATGGAGTTATTGTTATGAGTGTGTATGCTGGAAGGCAGCATCTCATAAGAATATATTTGAGAAAAAGCGTTGAATATGAGCTATTAGTTATGAGTGTGTATGCTGGAAGGAAGCATCTCATAAGAATATATTTGAGAAAAAGCTTGAGTATGAGTTATTAGTTTATGAATTTGTGTATGCTGGAAGGAAGCATCTCATAAGAATATATTTGAGAAAAAAGCATTGAATATGAGTTTATTAGTTATGAGTGTGTATGCTGGAAGGAAGCATATCATAAGAATATATTTGAGAAAAAGCGTGAATATGAGTTATTAGTTATGAGGTGTATGCTGGAAGGAAGCATCTCATAAGAATATATTTGAGAAAATCGTTGAATATGAGTTGTTAGATATGAGTGTGTATGCTGGAAAGGAAGCATCTCATAAGAATATATTTGAGAAAAAGCGTTGACTATGAGTTATTAGTTATGAGTGTGTTATGCTGGAAGGAAGCATCTCATAAGAATATATTGAGAAAAAGCGTTGAATATAGTTATGAATGTGTATGCTGGAAGGAAGCATCTCATAAGAATATATTTGAGAAAAAGCATTGAATATGAGTTATTAGTTATGAGTGTGTATGCTGGAAGGAAGCATCTCATAAGATATATATTTGAGACAAAGCGTTGAATATGAGTTATTACTTATGAGTGTGTATGCTGGAAGGAATCATCTTATAAGAATATATTTGAGAAAAAGCGTTGAATATGAGTTATTAGTTATGAATGTGTATGCTGGAAGGAAGCATCTCATAAGAATATATTTGATGAAAAAGCATTGAATATGAAGTTATTAGTATGAATGTGTATGCTGGAAGGAAGCATCTCATAAGAATATATTTGAAAAAAAGCGTTGAATATGAGTTATTAGTTATGAATGTGTATGCTGGAAGGAAGCATCTCATAAGAATATATTTGAGAAAAAGCATTGAATATGATTTATTAGCTATCAATGTGTATGCTGGAAGGAAGCATCTTATAAGAATATATTTGAGAAAAGCGTTGAATATGAGTTATTAGTTATGAATGTGTATTCTGGAATGAAAGCATCTCATAAGAATATATTTGAGAAAAAGCATTGAATATGGGTTATTAGTTATGAATGTGTATGCTGGAATGAAGCATCTCAATAAGAATATATTTGAGAAAAAGCATTGAATCTGAGTTATTAGTTTATGAATGTGTATGCTGGAAGGAAGCATCTCATAAGAATATATTTGAAAAAAAGCAGTTGAATATGAGTATTTAGTTATGAATGTGTATGCTGGAAGGAAGCATCTCATAAGAATATATTTGAGAAAAAGCATTGTTGGAGTTATAGTTTTATTATGTGTATCTGAAGGAAGCATCTCATAGATATATTTGAGAAAAGCTGATATTAGTATTATTTATGAATGTGTATGCTGGAATGAAGCATCTCATAAGAATATATTTGAGAAAAAGCATTGAATCTGAGTTATTAGTTATATGAATGTGTATGCTGGAAGAAGCATCTTCATCTAATACTAATCTAATATATATTATAATGCGAAAGTTTTGGATGTTAAGATGTTTGGATGTTTGGATGTTAGATGTTTGGATGTTTGGATGTTTGGATGTTTGGATGTTTGTCCAGACGTTTGTCTTTGTGACTCAATAACGCAAGAACGGCTGGACCGATTTGGATGAAATTTTGCACACATATAGCCAATAGTCTAGAAGGATCTACTAGCTATATATTTTTCAAAAGGGGCGTGGTCCCCGCCCCCTAGGAACAGTTATAATTTAATTATTATATTTTTTCGTCTTTGCGACTGAATCACGCCAGAATGGCTACACGGATTTTGATGAAATTTGGGACACAGACAGTAGTCTACTAGCGAAATTTTTTTCGAACATGGAAAGAGGGGTGGGGGTCCCACGACCCCTTCGAGAAATTATTTTTCATAATTTTTACACATTATAACTTTACGTATACTGGCCTTCACCAATATCACAGACTCAAGGGGTCAAATAAGTCGAGGGCTTACAAAGTAAGCAGTGACACCCTCCGCCCGCCCCCCCCCCTTTATCTCCCCCTCTGGTGTAAAATCTATAAATTGTTATAACTCAATATAAATTTTCTCCTAAATCAATAGTTTTTGGTATCTGGTACATACAGAACGAGATCTAGACAATTTTGGAGGAACGATCAGTGGTCCTCTCCTCTACTCCCGCCATCCGCCCTCCATCAATTGTTTTTATTAGCACGCTTTTATTAGCTTTACCTGTATGTTTCTATGTAACTTTTTATTCGCTCCAATGCGCCTGCTGCCTTATTAACATGGTTTTATAATTAGCTTCACCTTATTTGTAATCCCGTAAGGGTCATATCGAGACCCTCCGGGATCATTTCTGGATGGTTTTCGGGATCGGTCCGGGATTACGCCGGGGTAATTTCGGGACTTTTTCGGGACTATTTCGGGATCATTTTGGGACCCTTCCGGGATCATTTCTGTATAGTTTTCGGGATCCGTCCGGGATCCCGTCGGGGTTATTTTGGGACATTTTCGGGACTATTCCGGAATCATTTCGGGACTATTTCGCGATCATTTGGGGACCCTTCCGGCATCATTTCTGGATGGTTTTCGGGATCCGTCCGGGATCCCGTCGGGGTACTTTCGGGATCATTTGCGTACCTTCGAGAGATAAATTCTTGATGGTTTCCGGGATCATTACGGGACTTTTTCGGGGTCAGTTTGGGTCCTTTCCGTAATCATTCCTGGATGGTTTTAGGGATCCGTCCGGGATCCCGTCGGGACCATTTCGGGGCTATTTCGGGATCATTAGGGGTATCTTCCGGCATCATTTCTGGATGGTTTTCGGGATCCGTCCGCGATCCCGTCGGGGTCATTTCGGGACTATTTCGGGATCATTTGGGGTCCTTCCGGCATCATTTCTGGATGGTTTTCGGGATCCGTCCGGGATCCCGTCGGTGTCATTTCGGGACCATTTGGGGTCCATTCCGGCATCATTTCTGGATGGTTTTCGGGATCCGTCCGGGATCCTGTCGGGGTCATTTTGGGACTTTTGCGGGATCATTTGGGGTCTCTTCCGGCATCATTTCTGGATGGTTTTCGGGATCCGTCCGGGATCCCGTCGATGTCATTTCGGGACTATTACGGCATCATTTGGGGTACCTTCCGGCATCATTTCTAGATGGTTTTCGGGATCCGTCCGGGATCCCGTCGGGGTCATTTCGGAACTTTTTCTCGACTAATACAGGATCATTTGGGGACCTTTCGGCATCATTTCTGGATGGTTTTCGGGATCCGTCCGGGATCCCGTCGGGGTCATTTTGGGACTTTTGCGGGATCATTTGGGGTCTCTTCCGGCATCATTTCTGGATGGTTTTACGGGATCCGTCCGGGATCCTGTCGGGGTCATTTTGGGACTTTTGCGGGATCATTTGGGGTCTCTTCCGGCATCATTTCTGGATGGTTTTACGGGATCCGTCCGGGATCCTGTCGGGGTCATTTTGGGACTTTTGCGGGATCATTTGGGGTCTCTTCCGGCATCATTTCTGGATGGTTTTACGGGATCCGTCCGGGATCCTGTCGGGGTCATTTTGGGACTTTTGCGGGATCATTTGGGGTCTCTTCCGGCATCATTTCTGGATGGTTTACGGGATCCGTCCGGGATCCTGTCGGGGTCATTTTGGGACTTTTGCGGGATCATTTGGGGTCTCTTCCGGCATCATTTCTGGATGGTTTACGGGATCCGTCCGGGATCCTGTCGGGGTCATTTTGGGACTTTTGCGGGATCATTTGGGGTCTCTTCCGGCATCATTTCTGGATGGTTTACGGGATCCGTCCGGGATCCTGTCGGGGTCATTTTGGGACTTTTGCGGGATCATTTGGGGTCTCTTCCGGCATCATTTCTGGATGGTTTTACGGGATCCGTCCGGGATCCTGTCGGGGTCATTTTGGGACTTTTGCGGGATCATTTGGGGTCTCTTCCGGCATCATTTCTGGATGGTTTTACGGGATCCGTCCGGGATCCTGTCGGGGTCATTTTGGGACTTTTGCGGGATCATTTGGGGTCTCTTCCGGCATCATTTCTGGATGGTTTTCGGGATCCGTCCGGGATCCCTGTCGGGGTCATTTTGGGACTTTTGCGGGATCATTTGGGGTCTCTTCCGGCATCATTTCTGGATGGTTTACGGGATCCGTCCGGGATCCTGATCGGGGTCATTTTGGGACTTTTGCGGGATCATTTGGGGTACCTACCGGCATCATTTCTGGATGGTTTACGGGATCCGTCCGGGATCCCTGTCGGGGTCATTTTGGGACTTTAGCGGGATCATTTGGGGTCTCCTCCGGCATCATTTCTGGATGGTTTCCGGATCCGTCCGGGATTCCGTCGGCGTAATTTCGGGACTATTAGGGGGTTATTTGGGGACCTTTCCGGCATCATTTCTGGATAGTTTTAGGGATCCGTTCGGGATCCCGACGGGGTCATATCGGGACCATTTGGGGTACCTACCGGCATCATTTCTGGTTGGTTTTCGGGATCCGTCCGGGATCCCGTCGGGATCATTTCGGGACTATTTCGGGATCATTTGGGTACCTACCTTCATCATTTCTGGATGATTTTCGGGATCCGTACGGGATCCCGTCGGGGTCATTTCAGGACTTTTTCGGGATCCGCCCGTGATCCCGGCGGGGTCATTTCGGGACTATTTCGGGATCATTTGGGGTACCTAGATGGATAGTTTTCGGGATTCGTCCGGGATCCCGTCTGGATCATTTCAGGACTTTTTCGGGATCATTTGGGGTATCTTCCGGCCACTTTTCTAGATGGTTTTCGGTATCCGTCCGGGATACCGTCAGGGTAATTTCGGGACTATTTGGGGATAACTTGGGAACCTTTCCGGCATCATTTCTGGATAGTTTCCGGGATCCTTCGGGGATCCCGTCAGGGTCATTTCGGAACCCGCGACTAATGCGGGATCATTTGGGGACCCTTTCGCCATCATTTCCGGATGGTTTTCGTGATCCGTCCGGGATACCGTCAGGGTAATTTCGGGACTATTTGGGGATAACTTGGGAACCTTTCCGGCATCATTTCTGGATAGTTTCCGGGATCCGTCGGGAATCCCGTCAGGATCATTTCGGAACTATAAGGGGATCATTTCATTTTTCATCTTTCTTTAAGGGGATCATTTCACCTTCCAGCATCATTTCTGTATACTTTTGGGGATCCGTCCGGGATCCCGACGGGGTCATTTCTGGCCTATTTCGGGATCATTTTGGGGTACCAACCGGCATCATTTCTGGATGATCCGGGATCCGTCCGGGATCCCATCGGGGGAATTTCGGGATCATTTGGGGTCCCTTCCGGCATCATTTCTGGATCGTTTTCGGGATCCGTCCGAGATCCCGTCGGGTTTATTTTTTTACTTTTTCGGGAAAATGTCAGGGAATTTCGAGACTGTTCTTGGATCATTTGGGGATCCTTCAGGGATAATTTCTGGATGGTTTTCGGGATCCCGTCGGGGTAATTTCGGGACTTTTCACGACTATTTCGGGGTCAGTTGCCCTTAAAGATCATTTCTGGGTGGTTTTCGGGATCCGTCCGGGATCCCGTCAGGGTTATTTCGCGCCTTTTCGGGACTATTTCGGGATCATTTGGGGACCCTTCCGGGATCATTTCTCGATGATTTTGGGATCTGTTCGGGATCCCGTCAGGGTCATTTCGGGCCTTTTTCGTGACTACTATTTCGGAATCATTTGGGACTCCTCCGGGATAATTTCTGGGCGATTTTCGGGATCTGTCCGGGATCCCGTCAGAGTTTTTTCGGGACTTTTTCGGACTATATCGGGATCATTTGCGGACCGTTCAGGAATCAAATCTGGATGGTTTTCGGGATCCGTCCGGGATCCCGTCAGGGTCATTTCGGGACTTTTCGTGACTACTTCGGGATTATTTTGGGACCCTTCCGGCATCATTTCTGGATAGTTTTCGAGATTTGTCCAGGATCCCGTCGGCATCATTTCGTGACTATTTGGTGTCATTTAGGGACACTTCCGGGATCATTTTAGGTCTCTTCGAAACCGGTAATTCAGCACACATGGCCGTGGATTTACGGCAAATTATTCGTAATTAAAATTCGGTATGTTTTATCTTTAATATATCACAGCTTTTTCGTTCTATTTTTAAATGAATCCTGTAACGAACTATTACAACTATAATTAAAATTTTTGTAATATTTTAACCAACTAAATACCCGAAAAAGCAACACTGCTTTCATTTAAAAACTTCTTTTTGGTTTTAGCTAATTGTAGTTTCACTCCTTTGTTCTATGAGTAGTAATTCTTTCACCCCTGTCATATCAATTAATTTAACTTAGAAACAAAATGTATTTTTTTTAATTCGAAAAAAGTGTATTGTACTATTCATGTAAGCGTGCCCATCAGCTCAGTTAGTTCTTTTTTTTTACTGTATTAAAAAATAAAATACATTGACAGAAAAAATTTTTAAACAGACAACTTGATAAGCAGGCTAACGTGAATAGCACATATATTTTATTTTCTCCTTGCGGACGGGGCCGCGGGTAAAGGCTAGTATATATAAA